>JAHRIG010000284.1:3269910-3283693 GCA_020311275.1 Eira barbara | reverse complement strand
AAAAAAAATGTATACTATGGACAGTCAATGAATATATACAGAGTCCTTTTGTTTCTCTTTGCTTCATTTCCTTGGAAAAAACATGTTCTATCTGTGGAAGAACCAGGGCCAAGGAGTACGCATCATTTCCCCTTTGACCTAAAGTAAAACATTTGTAATAAAATTTAATAGTAACAGATGACAAATTTTATGCATCTACTTGACTGGGCCATGGGGTGTCCAGATAGTTGGTCGAACATCATTCTGGGTTTGTCCATAAGGGTGTTTTGGGTTGGTTATATTAAGATCACACATGAAGACGTGAATTGGCAGACTGAGTAAAGCAGACTGCCCTCCCTTATTTGGGTGGGCCTCATCCAATCAGTTGAAGGCCTGACTAGACCATAAATGTTGTCTGTCCCGTTAGTAAGAGGAAATTCTCCTGTCTGGCTGCATTGGATCTGGGACATTGGTTTTCTCCTGCCTTCAGACTCAAACTGAACCATCACGTCTCCCTGGGTCTCAAGCCAGGTGGCCTTCAAACAGGAACGACACCAGAAAAATAATAAATAATAACAATCATTGCAGAAATCAAGGAAGAACATAGAGTTATGAAACCAACGCTTTCCATTTCAGGCCAACGGTCTGAATCTTTTAAATGTTCCACAAAACATTTCCTTCAACCATGGCTGCATATAATGGGCTCTATCATGGGCATATAACGAGTCTGCCTTTCACAGGAGAAAACACGTGTACTTTCTTCAAAGACGGCATGATTTTTTGACCCTGAAAATCCTTGAGTCCCACTGAGCCACATGCAGAAGCCCAGTACATATAGTAGATCACAGAAGGAATTACCTAGCAGAAACCATGAGAAAACCTTGCACAGTATTTCGGGCTCTGGAAAATACCACTTGGGAGCCACTCTGTGGGACCATTTATCACTAGCAGTAGGAAGGAAGGGATAAGTAATTTATCTGCAATCCACCCTTTCTCTTCCCTGGTAAAGAAAGAAGGAGGGCAAACTGGTCAAATCTCCTGGAAAACATGCTGATAAGAAATATGGTGGCCAACACTCTATTATAATTTGTCAGAGGGAAAGCTCTATGTACACAATGCTTTGTGGAGGGTGTACCTAGCCTGGAGAGAATCGCTTTTGGAAAACAAACCTGAACTCTAAGAATTTATAGGACATTTACCCATAGTGCATGTAACTGTGTGAGATGTTTCACATGCACGATGGCTCCCTTCTGCGTTTAATGCTTTTACATAGACGAGCGAACACCTGTAGGTCTGGCCAGAGCTTGTGCTAATATGGTAAGAAAGAACAACTCTGGGGTTCTCAGACCATCTCTGCTTCTGCTGGATCTCCTCCCGCCATTTGCAACCATATGGATGGACATGGATGGTATTACCCTCAATGAGTACGTCAGACGGACAGACAAACGTGGCGTGATCTCACTTACACGTGGACTCTGAAAGAAGCCTAACTCGTAGAAACAGAGAGTAGAATGGGGCTACCATTTTTTTTTAATCAATTCCTTCATAATAATCTCCTTGTGTTCCCCACCCCCCACCCAGTGTATGCAACTTACTGACTCTTTCTTACATATTTCTAACCCATGTTGAATTCTGATGACCAAGGTCCATGTTTTTAAAATAAGATGTGCGGTTTTCCTGCCAACAGATCTATTTGGTCTACTTCCAGATGTGTCATTTCTGGATGAATTTTGCCTTTCTCTCCTGCTGTATGTATTCTTTCTATTGTTTTTAGAGGAACCTCCTTAAATTCAAAAACAAACTATTCTTAGTAATTAATCATTGCAATCTTAGCGACAATCCCCGCCTTGCACAGGATAAGGATGTTTTATTACAGCAATAAACATCTTTTAAGAACTTGACTCAGCTCTGATTTCGCTCCCCAGACATAAAGCAGATTAAAAGTTGGGTGTGTAAATTTTTAATTTTAGTGTTGGATGCCTTGGCTAATGTTATTTATCTCATACGAGGATCTCTTTGCCCCATTATCCATTAAAAATATTCACTCTTCTCTAGTTTTTGGATAAAATGTCCACATCTCTAAATATCTATACGTCCTCTAAGGTTTAGTTAATGCCTTCCTTTCCTCCTTCTGTATCTCTAGTATAAATATCTTACAATTTATTTAGACCGATCATTCTCATACACCATCCTTACTATACATCATGTCACGAAGGGCAAAATCTGTATAGGTTTGTTCACCAGAAATTTGCACATACTAGTTACCCCAATGTTAGCTAAATGGACTTGTGAATGTTTAGAAATGTTTTGAAAATCTTAGTGTAGAAGTTGAATCAGATACGATCTCCACATTTGGGGTCAGAACAGGAAAGGGAACAAAAAGCACCCTACTATTTTTTGGACAAATCTAAATATTTTCTCCTGTAAATACATATTTAAAGCAGATGACTTAATGTATTTTGAAATATTCACGTGGCCGAGACAAAGCTGGTGGTCTCTCAAACAATTATCACGAGGAAAGGTTAGAAATGGAGACTATATATATGAAATAATTATTTCATGAAATCGAGTGAATTTATTTCGAGACACTAAAAGACTATATTGGGGCTTAAGAACACACCTCCTCCCTCCTTGATTCATGTGATAGGATTCCTCGCACTGTGGATTTAAAACAAGGGCAGTTTTATTTAGAAATGCATGGCACACTGTGCCAAGACAAAAAAAAAAAAAAAAAAACAGGCAACATGAGGACAATGGGAAGAGGGTACAGCAAATGAGTATTATTTTGCTCCCACCAAATCCCAGTTTCCAAAATATAAGGAGAGGACAGCAAGGGACTAAAACTTGGTTGGCAAAAATTGAACGGTGGTTACTCTTTCAGGTACCGGGATAAAGCCCATCGCACCAACACATCAGCTGTGAGAGGGAACGATCTTTCTCCAGTTCTGCATAAATGACGGATGACAGATTTCCAGCAGTTGCCCAGTAATCCCACAACCAGCAAAGTGCAGAGCGTCTGTGGAAATCCAGGTGTTTCCTGCGGACTACCCGCTGGTAGTCACGCCAAACTAGAATAGAATGTTTTCTACAATTTTTTTTAATATTTTTTAAAGATTTTATTTATTTATTGGACAGACAGAGATCACAAGTAGGCAGAGAGGCAGAGGGGGGGGGGGGGGAAGCAGGCTCCCCGCCAAGCAGAGAGCCCGATGTGGGGCTGGTTCCCAGGACCCTGGGATCATGACCTGAGCCGAAGGCAGAGGCTTAACCCACTGAGCCACCCAGGTGCCCCTGGAATAGAATGTTCTTGCCTCACACATTGCTTTACTCTGGAAGGATGATCCCGGTACTTCTGTCCATCTGCTCTCTATGGTTTATGCCCCCTTCCTCCTTCCCTGCTGCCTCCTTTCAAGTTTCATATTAAGGTTTTTTTCACAAAGTCCCAGTTCTGGATGGTCACACAAGATTCCTAGATCAGGTACCTTCACACTGATCTTTTTTTTTTTTTTTTTAAGATTAATATACAAGGCTGTCTTCCAAAATACAGAACCATTAAAATATTTCTTAAAGAATAGTTTTAAGGGGCACCTGGATGGCTCAGTGGGTTAACCCTCTGCCTTCGGCTCAGGTCATGATCCCAGGGTCCTGGGATCGAGCCCCCCATCCTGCTCTCTGCTCAGCGGGGAGCCTGCTTCCTCCTCTATCTCTGGCTGCCTCTCTGCCTACTTGTGATCTCATTCTGCCAAATAAATAAATAAAATCTTTTTAAAAAAAAGAATAGTTTTAATATTTTCAAGAAAGAAACAAAACAATATTAGTCTGATGATGGTTGTATATTTACTTTTTTGAACACATACCGATCCAACAAAATTTCTCAACAGAACCTACACCGAGAAGTTACCGCTTAGTAAACGTTTTCTGCTTCTTGGGGAGTTTTATATGTTACGAAAAGGACATGTTATAGGATTTTAAAGGACAGATTATTTGATCAACATATATCTATAATTAGCAACTTATTGGACGTGCCGTGATTAGATTAAAATTGCTGTTAGAAGTTGTACCGGGGGGGAAAATGAAGTAGGAAATCAAATTTTAAAAAATAATTAAAGGAACATTTAACGATGGCTGCACACCAGTGAAACTTATGTAAGTGGTTCAGGTGATACCAGATTATTTCTATTTTAAATAAAATTAGATGCAGGCATATAGGCTTGTTGCCAAGTTTTTCTAGGCAAATAATGTAAGAAAGACACAGAGCCCTGCATTAGTATGTTATAAATAACATTGCTCTGATGGGTTTTCAGATTTATCTTCGTTTTCATAGGCGATTTTCCCCGTCTTAATTTCTATTGAATACTAATCTTTGGTGACAAGACGGTTCTTGTCTTGATGGTAATCCCTTTACTCATTCATTTCTCCCTTCATGGCAGAAATATTCATTTTATAAGCATTTTTTGGTGTTATAAGCAAGGCTCTTGGTCTTGGGAAATTATCAGCAAATATTATCCTCTGATAGTCTAGACGTTAAGCATTTGGTATACAGGTAAATAGGTATATAGGTTATAGATAAACATTGTAGCTACGCATGACAGATATAGATACTTAGTATATACATGTATATAAAGACACGCACATATCTATAAATTCTAATGTCTTTCGCACAAACGGAAAAATAAATGAGACTTTAGAGATGTCTCGACCTACCCACCAGATTTTCCATAAACACCCTCAAATCCCTCCCCGGGACACGTCATGGCTTCTGTACATGGGGTACTGGTAACTTCTCTTTATCCCTTCTGCGTTTTATGTACAAATTGTTTATGTTTTATGTACAATGTACAAATTGTCTAACCGTTGCTACATCATTTTCAGACTTTGAAACATAAATATCTAGACCAGATCTCAAAACAGGTCCTTCTTGGACAGAAATGTGCTTTGGAGCTACTGCTTCCCCCCAGATTTTGAATCGGCTTTCCTTTTGGTCATGGTAGCAGGTCCATGACAAGGGCAGCAAAGAGCATTCGAATACGTCACGCAGGAAAGGCCCGGCAAAGATGATTTGTGTGCCCTCGGTGCTCATTTATGACGTTTATGGATAACGATCGTGTGTGTTAGTGGAATTTTAAGGTCTTTTTTGTAAATGCAGGTGGTTGGTGGTTCCACGAAAAAATTGACTAAGTACCCAGACCGAGGTCATTATCTGCCTAACCTAACCATTGATTTAGACGGTTATGTTTAAAAATAATCTAAAACTGACAAATAGAGGGCAGTGAAGGGAGATTCGTAATATCACACAAACTTCATTTTTAAGCCTCTGTCTGCGGGTCCAGATAGAATCTGATGCTTTTGTGTCCTCTGAAGAATATAAATTGTTTCCATTGTCGGCCACTCTCTGGGACTTTCTTAGTCACTGTCAGGGATCAAAGATAAGGGTTGGGGTCTGAAACCGATCGGAGAGACATGTACGCTGTTGATAAAAATCAGAGTGCCCTTCTGATACCAACAGGGCTATCAAGCAGCTCGCTGATACAAATAGCTTTGCGGGCTCTTTGGAATCCAACAACTTCACTTTCTTACGGGGAAGTAATTATCCTGTCTGACCTTCCTTCCACGGATGGGGCCAGGCTTCCAAATATCAGGCAGCTGGCTTTGCTTAAGCACTCAGTGGGCTTTCCTTTAGGAAACGGCCAAGATTTTTAGGATTTTGCCTCAGAAGCCTGCTATTATCTCTTGCTCAGACGAGGGGAGGGTAAAGGGAAGTGTTGATTGCTCGACCAACGTCCTGCCGACCTGTTTGCAGCACAGGGTGGGGGTTTCAGGAGAAAAATCTATGGGTACAGATTCCTTCTAAGTTGTTTTTGCTCACCAGTAACGTGTCCAAGTTTGATTAATAATGACATGACCTACAGGAGAACATTCTTCCTTGTGGCCCCTTCTGGTTCCAAGGCTGCTTGATGCGTCAAGAGGGAGCATTTTGGAAAATGCCAGCAAGTCACCCCGGAAGGGCTGTTTTAGCTCCTTTCCTTGACCCTGCCTGGCCCTTGTTTCTGTAAGTCTTGTGGAAACACCGGCTTTTGTTCTGTGTTTACTTTTCTGACCCAGACAATATTATCATCCCGCTGCTTAATTAATGATGCTAGTCCATTAAGGATTCTCTACTAACCCGAGACGAAACACAGATTTAGACATATAGAGACAAACATTAGGTTCTACGTACACAGAGATGTATGCACGCAGTTCAGCCTGCACCGTAAGACCCCAATGTCATTTGCCCACCTGTCTCCGTCAACAGCGTCCTCTCCGTTCTCCATCCAGCCCCATCCACAGAAACACATCCGCATCACTTACCTAAGGCAGAGCCATTTGCCGTTTGCTTTGGTTCCCTGAAGCAGAGCGTCCTTCCTTCCCAGGATCCTGCACATATATGGTTCTGGAGGAGCTGGGGGGCAAGAGAATGACAGCTGGAGTTCATGAGCTCCTAGGGTTAGTCTTCAGCCCTCAGAGGACAGGGCAGGGAATGAGAACAACCTGGGCTATGCCCTGAGCTGAGTTCTGCAGGTGAAGATGTGGTTAACCTAGAACCAGTTCCTGAAGAAAGAAACAGAGAGGAAGAGTGAGACAGAGAGAGAGGAAGGAGGCAAGGAGGGCAGGAAGGGACGGAGGAGAGGGGAAGGATGGAGAAAGAAAAGAGAGATAGAAGGGAAGGCGGAAGGGAAAGTCCTTGTCCTAATGGTATTTGGGGAGACAGAATGGAAGTAAGAAATTAAAATGTAGTTTAAGTTGTATTGTAGGGGACACCTTGACAGCTTATGCCTGTACAACCTTAGTGGATAGTAAGAAAATTACAATTCATGCCAGCCTAGAACCTCAAAGTAGGTTACTATTGGATACTGCATGTCCAGGATGCCGCCTGGTATAAAATGCATACCTCGTTGAAAGTAATTTCCTTTTGTTCTCTTTCGTAAGATTGCACAAGTCGATAAATTATAAGCCTGACCCCAGCCCAAGGCTCTATGTCGTAGCAACGTTAGATTTGACAGAAAGCAGAGTACAACAGTTCAGCAGTGTTTGCCACACGTAGAGGGTAGTGAGTTCCTAAATTTTTTTCCACCTATCGTTCCATCTCTTGGGTAACTGGAAACATTCTCAATGATCCCAGGACCATTTTTTTAAACATAAAATTGTAAACTCCTGAAGGACCACTGCAAGATACCCATCATGTAGGTGTTGGTTTGCTTTTAGGTGATTGATTATATCCCATTGGAACCTTATTTCCGTGCTTGCTCACACAGCCCCTGTGACGGGACACCCAGGATCTCAACACAAGCCTTCTGCACTCCTGAAACACCAGTACCGTTGTACACAACAAACTACGGTCGTGAAGAGAATGGAGACAGACTTCTGGTTTCAGCTATGACACGGAATTCACTTGGAAGCTTCCCAAACTGAAATTCCAAGACAACGAAAAAGAGCAACAACAGAACGAAATAATGAAATTTAAAAAAACGAAAACAAACAAACAAACAAACAAAAAAACCCCAGAATGACCAAGAATTGTGGAACAAATTCCAAAGTTGTAGATGACCCATGCTTGAAATGCCAGGAGGAAAAGAAACAGATAGTAACAGATAACTATATAAATAATCCCTTGAAACAGGGATGGTCTAACTCTATGGATTAAATGACAGAAATTGTCAAAATGGATACAAATATAAGACTCAAATAGGTTGTGTCCAAGAGACTCGATTCAAGTATAAAGACATGGATAGGATCAAAGTTATCGGGTGAAGGAAGATATACCATGCAAAGATAATGGAATAAAAGAAATATTTAAAGTAATAACAGAGTTTTCTAACATTGGTGACCGACACTGATCACATAACACCAAACCAGATAGATACTGAAAGTGACATCTCTGTGTTTCACATTCAAACTGTAAAAATTCTAAACAAAATGAAGCCAAATCTTTAATACAGCCAGAAGGTGGAAAAGAAACACCTCACCTATATATATAAACAAAGAGAAGAATTTAAGTGTGATTTCCCATCAGGAATCATGAAAGCGGAAAGAGACAGAGTAACATATTTTGTGTTGAGAGAAAACAATCCACAACATACAATTCTGTGTCCAGTGAAATGATCCTTTAAATGTGAAGGAGACGTACATCTTCTCATAGAAACAAAGGCTGAAGGAATCCATTGCCATAGACCTGTTCTGCCAGAAATATTGATAGGTTGAAGGAAAATCATATAAATCATACAGATGGGATCTTTGGATCTGATAAAGGAAGGAAAGCTCCAGATAGAGAATAAAATATTTTAATATTTTATGCTTAATTGAGCTTATAGATAACTCCTTGTATTTATAGCACTATGTTAGGTGGTTTTAGCATGCAGATAAATGTAATAAGTTCCAGCAATGTTATAATGGACAAGAGAGGAATTAGGGACATTTTATTATAAGTTACTTTTACTGTACTTGAAGTGATACAATGATTATTGAAGATGAATATGAATTAGTTTAAAAGGTTCATTGAGAATTCTAGGGAAATGAATCCATTTTTAAAATAATTATGATTAATACTGTAAGGGATGATAAATGGAAATTGTGCAAAATGCATCATTTAAGCCAGAGAGGACAGAAAAACAGGGGGAAAGGAAGAACAAGTGTAATGAAAATATTTGTAAATATGGTAGATATTAATCTTACTATATAAATAATCCTTTGAAATAGGGATGGTCTAACTCTATGGATTAAATGACAGAAATTGTCGGAATAGATACAAATGCAAGACTCAAATAGTTTGTCTCCAAGAGAGTTAATTCAAGTATAAAGACATGGATAGGATCAAAGTTAAGGGGTGAAGGAAGACATACCATGGAAAGAACCCAAAAGTGGTGGGTATTAGGGAGGGCAAGTATTGCATGGAGCACTGGGTGTGGTGCAAAAACAATGAATACTGTTACGCTGAAAAGAAATTAAAAAAAAAAAAAAAAGAACCCAAAGAAAGCAGGAGTAGCTATATTAATTTCCTACAAAGCATACTTCAAGGCAAGGGAAATTGTCAAGGGTTAAGGCACACATTATGCAATGACAAAGAGGACAATCCTCTAAGAAGACATAGAAGTCTTTATCATGCGTGTGCGGGGCAACAGAACCTCAAAATGCACAAACAAACCAAAAACTGCAAGGAAAAGTAGACAAATCCATTTTTATAATTGTAGAACTTCAACACCCCTCTTTTAGCAACTGAAAAACAGGCAGGAAGTCAGTAAAAAAGTCATTGACCAAAACAAGACAGTCAGTCAACTTGATCTAATTGACATTTACAGAATAGTCCATCCACCAACAGCAAAATACACATTATTTTCCAATGCAAATGGAACATTCACCAAGACAGACCACACCGTGGGCCATAAAATGCTCCCTAACAAACTTAAAATAATAGAAGTCATGCAACGTATGTTTTCAGAAAACAACAGGGATGGAACCTGAAATCAACAAAAGAAAGATAGCTGGAAAATCCCAAAATATTTGAAGAATAAAGAACACAATTCTGAAAACCACATTAGCCCAAAGACAAGTAGCTCAAGAAAAATTTTACCGTATTAAAAGTAAGTCAAAAGAAAAGGGAACCTGATAAAAATTTGTGAGATGCAGTAAAAAGAGTATTTCCAGCGAGATTTTTACCGCTCGGCACATCCTTTAGGAAAGAAGAAAGACTGACAATCTATAATCTAAGTTCCCGGCTTAGGAACCCAGAAAAAGGAGAGCAATTTAAGTCTAAAGCTAGCAGAAGAAAAGAAATTTAAGACGGATGAAAGCAGAAATCAATGAACTCGGAAAAAGGAAATCAACAGAGAAAATCAATGGAAGCAGGAGCTGGCTATTCGAAAAGGTCAATAAAATAAAAGGCCAGGCTAGACGACACCGACGTTCAGTGCCTATCATGAATTTCATGTATGTCTATATGCATTGTATATGTTTATGCACATACACTTAAATATATTTTATACATTATACATATTGTAGACTGGGCAAAATAAAAATATTTGTGTGTTGAGATACGCAAGTATATGTTTCTGTGTAATACATTTGAATAAATGTATTAATATGCATTGCGTATGATGTATGCATTATATGTAGTATATGCATTTTATATATGTTTAGAGTGCATGTGTGCAATGAGGAACAGCCCTTGTGCTTGTAGGAGACCATAGCCTTCTGAATCATAGGAAACAAGTCCATTCTAACCATAAATATGGAGCATGTACATCCTGTCAGTGTGTGTCAAACAGAAAGATGGAGAGGAAGTTTGTGCTAATCCCACATTCTTTGCAAGCTGGTGAGCAGGGTGAGCCTTTCCCATATTGCGTGCATCGGCACAGCGATGGATTTCAAGGTGCGGTTGGGGAAGCATGCATGAGCCTGGTGATGGGAGGCAGACCTGAAGTGCCGAGTTAAACCACAACCATAGTTTTGATGAAGGGACTGCTTTGAGCCATGTGGCATCTCCTTCTATATTTTCTGTAACCTTTGGAGATACTATTATGCTAGTTTGGGGCCAAGAGACAGTAGCACAGAGAATTGGCCAAGGTGGGTCTCGGGGATCGGTCGGCGGGGGCCCATGTTTAAAGCCAGCTGTGTTTGCCCCCAGGTGCCATGATCCTCCCACACCAGTGCTCCCCACTCCATGTTGCCTGGAGCCTTGGGGTCCCATGGAGGAGGGAGCTATTTGAGTACAGATACCCAGATGTATCCGTTGCACACATTTGACCCAGCATAAAATTCAAAGGCTGCTACATTTCCATTGGGAACTCACCACACCGTTCACTATTAAAGTCTGAGACGCACAGGTGACATCCGTGGGAACCCAGGTTTCTATGCCCTCTGACACCTATTCAACCCAAGCTCTTTGCATGTGACACCACAATGTTCATCTCCTGAGAATACTTCTAATCCTCAGTGTGCCCACTCAAGGATTTACTATCAGTGAATCAAATCATGTGTTTTACTTGGTTAGAAAATGAGAGACATTTTCCCAATCTAATGATCCAGGGGACAAGATGCATAAGAACAATGTATGGGGCACCTGGGGGGGCTCAGTCAGTTAAGCATCTGCCTTTGGTTCAGGTCATGGTCTTGGGGTCCTGTCATTGAACCCCACATGGGGCCCCCTGCTCAGTGGGGCATCTACTTTTCCTTCTGCCTCCCCCTCTACCCATCTTGTGCTCTCTCTGTCTCCAATAAATAAATAAAATCTTAAAAAAAAAAAACAACAGTATAATGTAAGTCCAGAACCAATCTGTTGTGCAGGTGTGATCTTGGGAGCACCAGAGACTGCTCACTGCTACCCTCTTTGAAGCTGTCTGCCTCCAGATACCGAGAAGCATGATAGGGGGGCTCAGCGAGAACCCAGTGTCACCTGGGAGCCGGGGTGTTGTCTGTGTGTCCCTACGCTTTCCTTGGAGTGTCTATTTTACAAAATCTGTGTCTTTGAACGCCAAACAGAATGAAAGGCGTCACCACTTTGTTTGTGCTCTAAAGCAGAGAGTTCTCCTGGAGGGCAGGACAGGAAAGGTACCATCTTTCTTTCTTCATGATGTATTTGTTCAGCTCAGATGTAAGAGCTGTATTTCAAACGCACTTCCTTATTTGCCTTGGCCAAGGAGTGCCATGTTGACAAAAATACTCAACGGGGTGGAACGGTGGCTTTTGAGAAATGTCTGTCTGCTCACTAGCTACAAATATACTTCTCCATGGATGAGTACTGTCATGTTGCCACTGCCCCCAAGTTCCAACCCCACTCTGGAAAGGCTAATGACTTATGATCCTCTTGAGAAACGGTGTGAATGGACACTGTGGTGCTCAAAATTGATCCCACAGATAATCGCAGTTGAATTGTCCACTAATTGCATGACTTGGATGGATTGTAGTTTTACAGAAAAAATTCCCTGGCTGTTCCCCTACTTCTAGAAGGTCAGTGTCACACGCTGCACTGAAAGTGCTGAGCACTAGGCTTCTCATTGGAAGAGTCACCTGCAGGGAACACTGTGTACGTCCCGCCATCGCCCCAGCGTGGGAGAACAAGAACAGACCCATGACATCTATGAAAACACGACAAAGAAAAATGGATTTTCTCCCCTCAACAGGAATTCAACATGCCTAATTCACTTTTACATTCTCTTTTCCCTTGGAGATGAACAGGCGGGATGGAAATAAAGGAAGAGAGAGGACGTGCAGGAGAAGAGAGAGAGGAAAGGAAAGAAGAATCTTTTGAGAAGATGAAGGAGGACAGAAAACGGGCACACGTGTACATTTCTGTCCAGACGTTGTATGAGCCACTTGCCTCAGCTTTCTAAAGGAGTCTTCACGATGAGTTTCCCAAGTGTCCTTGTTTCCTGGGATTAGGCCACCGTTCACACTCTATACTCCTAATGCCACCTGCCTATTGAGAAGAATTTTCATCTGTGTCTCTCTCTGTCTGAAAAATGACATAAGGTATTTTTTTTAAAATACCAAAAATCTTTTTGCTTCATGAAAAAGGCAAGTTTTAAATCTACCCCAAATTATAATTTCTAGGAATGTGAGTTAATTTTATGGCTTTTTGATTGTCAACTTATATACCAAGAGGTAAAATATATAATAGAAATTTACGTATATTATGTTATGGAGTCATAAATATGTAATGGTGATACATAAGTTTATATATATATATTTATATAATCTATCAATCATCTATCATTTCTATTCAACCATCATCCATCCATCTATCCCTGTATATATTATCTATCTATCATCTATCCATCCTTCCCTATATCTATCTCTATCCATCCGTCCATCATCCATCTATCCCTATAACTATTATGTATCTATCATCTCTATCCATCCGTCATCTACCATCCATCCATCCATCCCTCTATCTATCCATCTATCTATATCTATCTATCTATCTATCTATCTATCATCTATAAGCTATATGTATATCAGGTACATAAAGGCAATTCACTCTTGAAATGATTGTCTCTTTCTCCAGCACACATGTGTTCCAGGAAACGTTTTCACCCATTCTGGAGACTGTCTGAAACATTCTGAATAAAACCACAGGGAATGTGGCACACCAAGATGCCAATGGGAGTGACACTAGCTGGCTTTGCAGCCAACATCTACACGGTCCCCTTTCTGGTAGGGAAGCACGTGCTGCCTTTTAAGACTCTCTGGCAGAGGAAACAAACAGGGACTTCACATAGGAGCCCGAAGTGGCAGGGTCTCATTGGGGCGTGAGCTGTGATTTGAGGCCACTCACTGTTGACTGAGCCAGTTCCCTCTCTGCTCCCTCCCTCCGCAGACGCTGCCTTGGGGAAAGGAGCAGCAGGATTTATTTATGAGGCAATGGTAAATGATTCTTTCAGGCAATGCTGGCATGGCTCGCTATTCAGTAAATAAAATGCAATCTTTCCAGACTGCTGACGTTGCCTTGCAGGACTAACATGTACCTGGAGGCTAACAGAATTCTATCCAATTTTGACCATGAGAAATTATATTCCAGATTGGATGATTTAAACATAGAATACCATAGTCTTGAAAGAATGGCCTGAGTTACAATGGTTTATGCTATAATTCTCTCTCTCATTGTTAAAAAAATCCCCTTCTCAAAATAAAGATACAGTAGTATCAGATCAAATGTGGCACTGAACGGGCAGAAATATGCTGGTCCAGGAACAGTGACAAATGAGCACAGCAGGTTGTTTAGAATTTAGAAGTACAAAGAGCTTGCTTACTGCAGAAACTGAGCAAGTCACTT
>JAHRIG010000284.1:3212939-3269900 GCA_020311275.1 Eira barbara | reverse complement strand
TGGTGATAATGATGATGGTGTTAATGATGATGGTGATGATAATGATAAAGATGAAGAAGAGAAAGAGGAACATGAACATGTTGAAAGAGTTTGCCCTTTTGGCCTGAATTCCTAAAAGCAGCACCTGAGGTGGGTGATTTATTGAGAGAGTGGTGTCTTCCCAATAAAAGCTTGGGAAATGGTAAGGGAAGCCAGTAGGGCAGGGGAAGCAGGTAAGTCAAGCTGGTGTTTCATCTGGAGTCCAGCCTTATCCTGGTCCTGCAAGGGGTTCTGGGTTTGAAGGAGGGCTCAGAATTTTGTGTTCTCTTACTGGATAGTCATAGGTTGGGGGCTCACCCAGCAGAGAGGTGAGCGATCTCTTGGGCACTTCCAGGCAATGCAGCTCTCATCAACAGAGGGCAGCATTTCTAAACCAGGGGTGTGTTTACCTACTAGGGGGACATTTGGCAATATGTGAAGACACTTTGGGTTGTCAGCACTGAGGATGCTACTGGCATTGAGTGAGAAGAACCCGGGGATCCTGTTAAACATCTTAGAATGCACAGATCAGCCCCCACAAGCATGGATTATCCAGGCTGAGGTGTCATTAGCCCCAAGGCTCAAAACCCCAGAGGACCTGTTTCTGCAGAGGAATGAATCTTTGTGGGATTGCCAGCCAGTATTCACAGCAGCTGGTTTTGCATACAATGACCCGATGAGGAGAATTCGAAGGGGCAAGCCAAGCATTCACGAGCATCAGTATGTCTGTATTGGCAGCAATTTGAGAAGAAGAGCTGTTTTTAATGTTGGTTTCAAACAAACCTCAAGATAGCCATTCTTTCAAAGTAAGGAGCTTATTTTGTTTTTCTTTGTGAATGGTTTCAAAAGATAGATAGCAGGCTGATGCCAACCCAGGGCAGCCAGAAAGGACTTGGTACCAATGGCAAAATTAATGTGGGTATTGCTGGGAAACTCGGAAGGAGCTGACAAGCCTTGAGGAGGTGGTGACAAGCCTCTGCTGTGATGAGGTTTCCTTGCAAAATCTGGATGTTTGATCCCCTAGTGCTTTCATTAACATAATTGAAGGGAGGATTTATTTTGTGCTGGTTAAGTGAACTTAAAGGGACTAATTATATGCTGCCCTCCTTGGAACATTAATTTCGTCTTGGAATTCTTAACGGTAGTGAGAGGACATGCTTCAATGTTATTCACAATAAACGTCTTTGGTCGTCTTGAGGACAGGGACAGTGGCTTCAGTGCATTGGAATGACTAAAGAACCCATAGTATATTTCTATGTGTTTAAGTTATGAGACTATTTCCTGTTGGTCTTCATGATTAATAAATCAGAAATAGGAAGACATTGAAAGGAAGGGTATCTCTTGGGGAGATATATTGGCAGCGATTCGCCAGAATGATGTGATGTCTTGGTTTTACGTGACTTGGAAAATACATATTAGAATGTAGAATAATATGTTGGTTTTTATTATTAAATGGTGTTCAGGTCAACTGCCTCTGGTATTCTATGATTTCATTCTTTTCCAAGCCAACATGTTAATTAAAAATATATATGTAATACAAAAATACATATATATGTTACATTCTTCTCTACTTCTTAGAAGGAGATATTTTTGCAGAAATATATCAATTGTATTAAAGAACCCAAATTAGAATTATCACTTTTGACTCTTCCTCAAAAGTCAAAAAGAAATAAGTCAGCAGCAGATAAGATGGCCAGCAAGATATGGACTCTTCTTATGAAAGTATTGGTTGTAAACCCAGGAAAAGAAATTACTTCCATTTTTTGAAAGTTATTACAAAATTACCATTTTTTTTTAAATTCATAAGATTCAGGTGACTTGTATCTCCTGCTAAATGACCCAGCTTTTCTCAGAAATCTAGTTCTAAAATGTCAAATTATGGTATGTCACTCGCTAACACAGCCTACTCTAGAGAAATGCAGGCATGGCAGGGAGGCACCAAAGGTAATATCATGAGCTTGCAGAAAAAATAAAATTCAGAAGAACTGAGGCCAGGAGGGTCTGACCCAGCTGATGCCAACAGATGTATTCCAGGTACAGGTGGAATTCTGTGAAACGCAATTAAAAAAATAAGCACAGGGAACAAACTGCTCAGCTATCAAAGAAATCTTTCTGAAAGCAGTAGCACCTTGATTTTCACGGGTGAATTTTAGCTACTTTGTAGCTGAAAGTAATCTGTGTTCTTGACACAGATCTTCACATAATCAACTATCTTGAGGGATGTCATACTTCAGATGTGTTCGTGAAGGTGATTGGCATTTCAGGGAGCATAGAAGTGGTCATCTGAGCATGGTGGGTCCGGGTCCTGAGTCCCAGATGGCAGGTCTAGAACACTGACTTCATTCATTCAAGTGGACTTCACCAGGTACCGAGGCAGGAGGGAGGAGGGCATGAGACACAAATACCGCATATCCAAATGGACTGTCCATCCCATGAACTTGTCTGGTCTTCAAAAATCAATGTGGATTTAACATGGTAGCCACATGTGTATTTTAAGAGCATAAAATACAAACAAAGGGGGTCAGATGGAAAAGGCTATGGGAAATTCTAGCTGGAAGCACCCCATTCTCTAATCATGTGTGCTTCTGGGGAGCAGGAAGGCACACTGACATGGTGCTTGGCTTTAAGTGAGACTAGAAGATCAGAAGCCATTTGCTTATGGGGTTCAAGTAAAGAAAGTAAAATCTGCTTAGAAAGAGCACAAGGTTTGTCCCATAATTCACGATTCTAAATAAAATTTATAGAAGTTACCAAGATAAAAGTGGAACAGAGCCCCGTTTTTATGGGCTTTAGAGTTAGACGATTTTTTATGATGATAGGATAGCTTTGTGTTGTCGTTTTCAAAGGCCCATAAAGCCAGCACCACCTGTCGCAGAAAGCTGAGATTTATTTTCCAGGAATTTATGGTTTTCAATCTGATTTTGCCTACTGGATTACTGGGTACATACCATTGCAATCCATAGGGAAGAAAGCATTTTATTGATAATGACTCAGATCATGGATTTCTTGGTTACTCACTAAAGCAATGATCATGGGAACCAAACTTCATATATCCCTCAAAAATCACAGGATTCTGAAAGAAACGATGATAAAGATGGGAAATCAGGGGGCTCCACTAATTTCTTTTACATTTACTGAGCACTGATTGTATGTCACAAGACTAAGCAGTGGAGATGAGAAGGAAAAATCTAGAGTCCGAGCTCAAGCTCTCGGTTCACTAGAACCACCATTAACCCTTGGGATCCTAAAAGCCATGCTAATTTGCCTCTTAGTTTTTATTGAAAGTCTGTTATGGAGGCCAGACATTTACATTGATATGCTAATGTCAACATGCTGGTCAGTGGGTGGTTTTCTGTTGGGTGGATCTAGGTTCGTGTTCCCTTGGACCCATGTCCTGGTTCTTCATGGTGTGCTACTGGATAATTTATGCACTCATTAATTTGGTGGCTCAGATGCCTGGTGGAGGTACTGGGAGGAGACAGATTGCCAACTCAAGTGGAAAGAAAGAACAAAAGGCATCAAAAATACAGAAGGATTTCTCCCACTTGGAGATGTGTGAGTCCCTACCTTGAGAGGCATTAATTGAGTGGTTTACTTATGTTTTTCTAAGTATTCTAAAGCTGAAATCCCTCAAAGCAAATACTATCTATAAGTTGTATCTATGTTAGGGAAGCTCATATTATATATTTATATTTTTGAAATAATCTATTTATTATTCCAATGCTTCAACATCTTGGTGAGGTGCACAGACATTTAAGCCAAACCTTCTGGATTCGAATCGTGGATTCAGTCCCTACTAGTAGGGAGAGTTGAAGCCACTGACTCCATGTCTTTCCCATTGTCCTCATCTCTACATGGTGAATAAAATATTAACTACCTCACAAGGTTCTTATAGGGGTTATATGAGCAAATATATGGCAGATTATCTTGCTCCTATTTAGTGCTATAAAAGTGCTATCATTACCATTGTCATTACCTGTAGGCTGTTATGATCCTATTCCTAGAAGTAACCTCCTGCCTCAGTTCCAGGTTTATGTTCATTGAGGCAACACAGGAATGTTTATTTTACTAACATCTGGGTCAGGTATCATGCACCTTTTTGGATATACAAGCAGAAGGTATGACAGACCTTGCCTCCTTGGCGTGACACTAGCGATATGCTTCTAATGAGTAGAATATGGGAAAAGTGACAGTATGTTGTGTCTAAAATTAGGTTACCAAAGACTCTCTATAGGTTACTGAATATCTATCATAGCTTCCATCCTTGGCTGGGTACCCAGTACTCTTTCAGCCACTGATGGGCACCATTTTGAATCCCCATGCCCACCCAATTTATCTTCTGGCTCACATATGGTACCATTAGCTGATTTATCTTTCTGTCCAGCTGGAATGTGCCTGTTAGAAAAATGCATGCATTGTTCCTATATCTCCATGCTTAGCCAGGGGCCAGTGCTTAAAATTTGCTCTATAAATAAATTAATGGTCAAGACCATCTCTGCTGGTGGAAGGCCCATTAAAAAGCTATGTTCGGGGATGCCCTGTCAAACCTCTGCCAGCCCCCTGTCTCAGCCACAGAGTGATAGTTACACTTCAGTGAGTAGACAACTTGTGCCAGGAGTGTCAGCTTCATGAGCTCCCATTCTCATTGCACACACACCCCCCACCCCAATGTAGAGTTCAGCCAAGCAGCCAAGTGGTCACAACCAATAAGGCCAGCATCAAGCTTTGAACCCTAGACCAATTGGCTGTTAAACCTGAAGGACTGTCCTTCACACATGATTCTTTGGGGAGATAGGAAACAAATTGATTTAAAAATATATTCCTATATACACAAATCACCATCTCTATTTAGGATGAAAGAATAAGCCAACTGGACGGAATCGATGGGCACTTTCTTTTCTTTCAACCCTGGCACCTGATCCGATCGACATTTTTGGGACCCTGTTAAAGCAGGTTAGGTTGTGCTTTGTGTGATACAACTCAGTGGTGATTTCAATGTACAGGTGTTCAAAGTTCCAAATCTCTTTTCTCAGCAGCAAACAGTAGTGCCTTACATGACGATAGTGACAAGTAGATTAAATAGCCACTGTTTGTAAAATACTTTGTGATGTTGCCTATTTCTCCGTCCTTTGCTGTGTTTCCAGTGCAGAGCTGAAAAGATGAACTCTGGGAACACTGCCTGGAACATTATTAAATTACCTGTGTCCTGCTCAGTGATTTACAACCGGTGAGATGGCAGACCTTCAAGCTTTTGTGTTCCAGGGATATTCCCCAAATTCGACCATCATAGCTGCTTTCTTTTGATTTAAAATGTACCTTCATGATGAAGGAGATTTCTTAAATCTGTAGCACAAGCTGTAATCACCATTATGGACCATTTTGCTTCTAAGGAAATTAAAGAATGATCCTACTACATAATAAATGAAGCTGAAAGTTAAAATGATGATATCTGAACTTATTCCATTTGTATTTTAAGAGAGTTATTATAATTTATTTCATATTTATCTAATTTTGTCATAATTCATTCGATTCTTTCATCTCACCTATTTTGTTGGACTTAATTTATCTCATTTATTATTAGAGGCATTGGAATCATTAGGAAATAATTCACACCACAGGTAATGATGGGGTGTTAATATGCTCCAATAAATTATCTTTATTTCTTCTGAAGTTAAACTCAAAGATAGATACTATGTGCCAGCAGTCAACAAAGTAAGAAAAATACTTTCTTCCAGGCACACAAAACACAGCCTTGACTAGTTCCTGGGGCTTCTTAATAAGAAATAGCCCAGTGGATTCTGTGCCATTGTTAGAATGCAGTGTTATGACTTTGCTTCTTTCTTTCTTTCTTTTTTTTTTTTTTTTTCTGCTTTTGGGATTTTTGTGCATTTTTTAGTCTTTCCCTATTTTATCATGTGTACAATACATTAACATGGATTATAGATCTCATTAACAGATTTTCATAGAAAACTGAAGATTTCTGTTTAATCATATGTATTTGCAGGGATTCAATGAAAAATTATTTTAAGTTCAATTTTTAAAAATAAAAATTCCATTGATTAGCCTGAACTAGAGTTGTTTGTTTGCTTGTTTTGTTTTTTGTTCAGAGTTTTTGATAGGAAAATTGGGATACATGTTTCTTTCCCTTGACCTACTAGCTTGGAAAGAAATGAGCTGATTCCCAAGTATTTCTAAAAATAATCAATGTGCATATTTTTATCTTCATCATGAACTCATGCATTTAATAAAATTTGGTATATTTTCATACATCTTACAGAGTCTTGCTTTCTAGTAACCACACAGCCGATAAAGAGAATTCTTGAATAGTTGAATTGCAAGCAGAACATTAAGAAAGGTGGGTATAAGGAAAAATAGAGACTATTTTCAGCCCCTTAGGAATTAAAGCGTTTAAGCAATGATCATCAAAGTCTTCCAACATCCCAAAGGGAGAGACAACCATGCTTTTACAGATCTTGGTGGAAGGACCAAATATCACTTCTGAAACAGTCTTGATAAATTCAAACAAAACCCTGAAATACAAGTTCAATAAAAGGTCTACACTACTTGTTGGGGAG
Organism: Eira barbara; assembly: GCA_020311275.1. Classification (NCBI taxonomy): domain Eukaryota; kingdom Metazoa; phylum Chordata; class Mammalia; order Carnivora; family Mustelidae; genus Eira; species Eira barbara. The sequence goes on along the minus strand of JAHRIG010000284.1, from coordinate 3,263,307 downwards.
TTCTGGCACTGGAATCCATTGGTTATCACCCAAAATGAAGTAGCCAACTGCTTTGAGCTCCACACCAATTGCTGATCAAGGTCCACCACTTGGGGGATGTATACCCTTGAGGGTAAGCAATACCATGCCATCTAGGGCAATTCTCATGAAGGGATGAAGCTAGAAGCAGTGAGAGGTCAACCTTTCCAGCACGGCAGGATGAGCACGCCACTCTGAAGATGAATCAGTTAGGATCACTGTAGTCTACCAACAGTCCTTCATAACTCCTACACATCAAAGTGTTCCACATCTTTGAGATTTTCCTTCATAAACCTCATGGTCAATCACTCATTGGCAACTGCTCCATGCCGATTTAAGGCTACTTGGAAGATCACAAGTACAGAGCACAAGATTTCCAAAGGAATATTGGTGAAAGCAGACAGATGTGAGCTTGGGGAGTGATTTTTCATGTTAATAGGTTGTATGGCATAGTCTAAGTTCCTAATCACCTCTTTGTCATGTATAATATGACTCTGCTTTTTCTTTCTTAGCTTTAATCAGGAAGGATTTCAACTCTGTGCTATGTTTTCCTCTCCCTCAGCCCCCAGGTATTAATGACCAGGAAGGCAAAATTGATTCCAAAAACACCAAAGAAAGAGAGGATATCATTGTCATGGTATATTACATTTTTTTTTTTTAAAGTAGGCTCCATGCTGGGCTTGAACTGATGACCCTGAGATCAAGACCTAAGATGAGACCAAGAGTCAGATGCTTAACCTAAAGAGACACCCAGGCACCCAGTATATTACATTTTGATACACAACCTTAGGTTTCTAGACTCATGATCCTATAGCTATGATGTAAATTAATCTCTTAGAAAGAGTGGCAATGTGCATTTCTAAATATGCATTTTTAACGTGATTTCACCATTTTGTCTCATTGTCTAAGAAAACACACACATTGTCAAAAAATTCTACATGGCTCCAAAAATTTCAAAGGAAAAAAATGACCTTTTTCTGTTATATAGAGATTACACTCAATATTTTGTTTTATATTCCTCCAGTCACTGTTTATGGGTAGAAATACACATTATATGATATTTTATTACCGTAATATTCACATGGTCTATACCTTCTTTGAAATATGCATTTTTTCAACTGGTAAATAATAATACATTTTGCTATGAATTTTTTTTCTGTATTATGACAGTAATCGATGAAATATATGGATATATTACAAATAATTTATTCAGCCCTTTAGTCCTAGACATTTAGAAAGTTGAAGTATTCTTTTAATAAGCTGTCTGGTAGTAAATAACCTCATTGAAAACCTTAAACACAAACGCCCTCCCACCATTTCCTAGAGAAAATGCCTAAAATGGAATTTATTTTTATATATTATTTTTGTTATTTTGTATTATTATGATTTTATTTTTGGTTTTTTTTTTAATATTTATTTGTTTATTTGTGAGAGACAGAGCCAACAGGAGGAAGGGCAGAGGGAGAGACAGAGAGAGACTCTCAAGCAGACTCCAGGTTGAACACAGAGCCCAACACAGAACTCGATCCCACGACACTGAGAACATGACCTGAGCTGAAACCAAGAGTTGAATGCTTAACCAACTGAGCCACCCAGGTGCCCTGTTTTTGTTTTTTTAATTTATTTTAAAGATTTTATTTACTTATTTGACAGAGATCACAAGCAGGCAGAGAGGCAGGCAGAGAGAGAGGGGGAAGCGGCTCGCTGCTGAGCAGAGAGCACGATGCGGGGCTCCATCCCAGGACCCTGAGACCATGACCTGAGCTGAAGGCAGAGGTTTAACCCACTGAGCCACCCAGGTGCCCCCTGGTCTATAAGTCTTAAGAAAAGTGGTTCAGTCTTAAAAAATTGTGATTTGTTAACAAAATGCACCAGATTCTGATTATTTGGATGAGAGCAATATATACTATTTTCTCCTCTTTTATTATTTCATGGAAGTTTGGAGAAAATATATGTGCATTTAATGTATTCACACCTTAATTTTCATGTGAACATTTAAAAGGTTAAAGACCACTTACTGTGTATGAGTTTGTGTGTAATAGGAAATTAACTACTCATGCAAGTAAGACCCGTGCTTGGAGCTTTCAGTCTGACTTTGAAGTGCTAATAAGACAAAATTACTCCCTCATACCCACCACCAGGCTATTGCATGGAGCACAGGGTCTGGGTATAAACAATGAATTTTGGACCACTGAAAAGAAATAAAATAAAATAAAATGGAAAAAAAATAAAATAAAAAATAATAAAATAATTTTTTTAAAAGACAAAACTACTCAAATCCAGGAAAGAAATGAAGAAATGTAAAATGTTAATTAAATTCAGAAACAGAACTAATACAAACACCAATGGGAAATGGAAATTAAACACAGGGAACATAAATACATGTATTATATATATGTTTAGATAGAGGGTAAAAACAATCCAAACGAAGTAGACAACTACGACTTGAACTTTAACATTCCATCAGGGGATTTTGCCCTCTTTTAATAAGTTTGGTGGTGGTTTCTGAGAAGGTCAATAAGCATCCAATTACAATAATTGGGTTGGATGTTTCCTTCACAAAAATACAGTCCCATAATTACATCAAATTAAGACAGAAAATCAACTTATCGTCAGATGTCATTTAAGAGCCTTTTCAAGACAGAATTTGGTGGCTAGGATCATTGAATTATCCTCTAGCTCCCTTCCAAACACTGAGCGTCATAATCCTCATTAAATAGAAGCTGTGCATGGGAAGGTCTGTTATGTTATCCTTTTAAGGAGACCTGACCCAGAATAAAAGTTTTATAAATTTTCCGGGCAATCTGGATTGTGATAAACCCTTCCAAGCTGGTTCTGTGCATTGCATTGAAATGGAACCTATGAAGTTTCCTGATGATTACGTTGCTTGTTTCCCCTTTTTCCTCCCCTAAAGCAAACCCGGTTTTAAGCTTCAGGGTTGCCCTTTTCATTTTACTCATTTAGCACGTAGTGAGCGGGAAGAAAAGGCAACTCAAACCAATGCATATATACCTTTCGAACCTCCTACCACATATTTCTGGTAAAATATATGACTGAAGGTGATGCTGCTGAATCACTTTTCTTAGGTTTAACATTTAATAAGTTTAAAGATACATCTGAGAAGTGATGCCACTATGTCAATATTTCTTGACCAATGGTGCACCTTTTCAATATGTATTTGATTTTTACTTTGATTTAGTACGTGTTAACTATTAAGTTTGTGTTTATATTTGTGTTTATATCAGGAAGTTATACTTGAACTAAAAGTATGAACTTTTGCTGTTTGTTTTTTTTTTTCCTTTTGGGGATATCAAATATATGTGTGATAACCTAGGTGTTTCTTCTCAAGAATGTGTGTTCTCAAAGTTTTTTCATTGAGGTATAATTAACATATAATATTATGTTTGTTTCAGACTACCACAGAGTGATTTGATGTTTATGTACATTGTGGAGTGCTATGCACTATAATTCTAGTGACCCTACAAAAATAATAAAATATTTAAATAAAAAATAAAAAATTAAATTAAAAAAATAAAAATTTAAATAAAATATAATATGCAGTATGCCCCATATTCTACATTACATCCCCATGACTTGAATTTATTTTATAACTAGAAGCTTAGACTTCCTACTCCCCTCCGCCATTTTGTCGCCTATCCCTGCCCCCTTTCCTTCTGGTGACCATCTCTCTGTTCTGTCTCTATGTGAGTCTGGATTCAGTTTGCTTTTTCATCCACTTATAAGTGACAACACATGCTACTTGTCTTTCTCTGACTCATTTCACTCAGCATAATACCCTCTAGGTCCATCCATGTTCACACAAATGGCAAGATTATATTTTTTTAAATGGCTGAGTATAGTCCATTGTGTGTGTGTGTGTGTGTGTGTGTGTGTGTCTTCTTTATCCATTCACCTATCCACAGGCACTTGGGTTGTTTCCATATTTGGCTATTATAAATAAAGCTGTAATGAGCACAAGGTAAATATGTCTATTCAAATTAGTGTTTTTATTTGTCTTTTTAATAGATGGCCAGTACTGGAAAAACCTGGATCATACAGTACTTGTATTTTTAAATTTTTGAGGAAGCTCCACACTGTTTTTCCACAGTGGCTGCACCAGCTTGCATTCCCACCAACAGTGCATGAAGTTTCCCCTCTCTCCGCATCCTCGCCAGCATCTGTCATGTCCTGACTTGTTAATTTTAGCCATTCTGACTGGTGCAAGGTGGTATCTCATTGTGGTATTTTTTTTTTAAAAGATTTTATGTATTCGTGGAAGAGAGAAATCACACGAGTTGGGGGGTGCAGAAGGAGAGGGGGAAGCAGGCTTCCTGCTGAGCGGGGAGCCCATTCTGGGGATGGGTCCCAGGACCCCGGGATCATGACCCAAGCCAGAGGCAGACACCTAACCTACTGAGCCACCCAGGCATGCCCTCATTGTGGTTTTGATGCCATTTCCCTGATGATGAGTGATAATGAGTATCTATTCGTGTGTCTGTTCGCGACCTGGATATCTTCTTTAGAGAAATGTCTACGCAAATCCTCTGCCCCCTTTTTAATTGGATTGTTTGTTTTTCCATTAGTGTTCTCGTTTTTTTTTTTTTTAAGATTTTATTTATTTATTTGACAGAGAGAAAGAGAGACAGCGAGAGAGGGAATACAAGTAGGGGGAGTGAGAGGGAGAACAGGCTTCCCGCTCAGCAGAGAGCCCAATGTGGGGCTCGATCCCAGGACCCTGGGATCATGACCTGAGCTGAAGGCAGAGGCTTTAACCCATTGAGCACCCAGGTGCCCCAGTGTTCTCATTTTTTTATATCCTATTTTTTTCTCCCATTTCCCTATGGGATAATGAATACGGGTATATTATAGAAAACTGATATTGTTCCACACGTAATGGTACTATAAAGGCACTTAGTGATTGGAATGGGAAAGATTACATATATATATGTAATCTTTATGGTATAGATTACCATAACAATTATCTTTATGGTAAGCTATATGGTTACACATATCTCACTATGCGTGTATATATATATATATATATATATGCATAAATATAGTGAGATGTGTATATATATATATACATATATATATAGTGAGATATCTGTAACCATATAGCAATGACATAGCTATATATATCAAAGATATTTACAGCAAAAATATATGTGGGTGTGTACCATACAGCACTCATGACATTATAATGTGTTTCTTAGGAAAATGTAAATATATAAGCATAATCCATTTCTCATTCTAAAGTGGTGTACATTCTTTTTCCTATTGAATCTACTCTATATCTCTTGATATTAATTTTATAAGAACAGCAGTATTTTAGTCATTAAGAGTTAAGCATACCTACACAAATTATATTCTCAAACTAGTGTCTGAATTCGCAGTGAAATTTCTGAAACTCCTCAATGACTTTAGGGATCCCCATCTTCTTAAGGGCAATGTGTGGGTCCACCAGTCTGAGAAAGAAAGGTGATGGAGACAGAAAGTATCTCCTGTCGATTCCTCGGGATGGACCGTCCTAGGACATCCTCTGGTGGTGTGGAAATGACACAGAAAGCTGCCACTCTCCCAGGCAGACTGTGACAGAGCAGGGGGATAACCATCCTTTCTACAAGGCATTCTTACTCAGAACACTCATTTCAGGAGAGTCTGTGAGAGACAATGGTGGGGATAGATCCTGGGGTCAAGTAAGATGCACAGACTTGCAATATAGATTAGGATATTAAACTCTATAAAATACCCTGCAGGGAGAATCCTGCTCTCCTTTGTTTCTGCCTACATTTACTCACACGCTTTTTAAAATGTCAGATTTTCTCCTCCCTACCATGTATGGACATATCTCTTTGAGAGATACAGATAAAAGATTTTAAAAAATTACTGACTTCGGAGTAAAAATAAAATACGATCATTGTCTGCAGCTTTTTTGTGTTTATGTTAAGTGGGTTGAATAAAATATTCTGTTTCCTTTTACATCTGAAGATTGATTTATATCTCATGGCAATAATTAACTGATGTGACTATTTTTCCTAAATCACAGCATAGGCCCTTTCCCTACTTTATTCCCTCCTAGGCAGATATATGTTTGATAACAATATATTATCTAAAAATATGAAAATATTTTCTTTCTTTCACATGACCATAACTGCCTCCAGTTTAGTAAGAAAACAAGGGAATATATTGTCTGGAATATTTTCAGTTGAATTTGGAATCTATGCTTGGCTTATTTTCCAAATTAATGCTACTTTTACCCGTTGCAATTTATACAACATGAATACGCTTGCACATAGGGATCTTGAAAACATGGAAGACTGAAACATAGCCTCCTGGAAGTTACCAAAAGAACATTGCTTTCAGTTTTAAATTTACTTTTTTTTTTTTTTTTTTTTTCCTTCTGGAAAGAGAAATCTGCTGAGGGATGGAACAGTCTAATTAACTCTCGGGTTTGTAGGAGACACATGTGAAAAAATAAAAAAAGGTGAAAGGTGGCACTTTTCTGTCTTCATTTATAACATGTCTCGTCATCCACACGCAAGGTTAGTTATTTCTAAATATCTCACCTCGAAAATATAAGTGGGCTGTCACAAAAGTATGTGATGATACTCAATTTTGAAGTCATTTTTAAGTGAAGAAGTGGTTCAAGTTGGAGACATGTTACAAAAATCCATAAAACCACTGGTTTTACGAAGCTCTTTATTCCACTGCCTGAGACACTGAGTTAGCCTTGTGACAGTAATAACTGAGTAATATCTAACCAGGCTCCAAAGCAACTCAACAATTCCAGTATTTCTTGAAGGTTTGGGCAAACACTTAAGGGCATATATGAAGGACAACTGTCCATTGTAGGAAAGCATTACTATTTTTCAACTTGCATACAGATCTGTATGCAAGTGTTGTACCACCTCACTTAGAAAAACTGACTAAAAAAAAAGGAAAAACTGACTAGCTAATGACAAGGTGTTAAAAAGGAGTGGCAATGAAATCAGGACCTTGAAGGGATATCTGCACTCCTGTATTCATAGCAGCATTATTCACAATATCCAAGGTATGGAGGCAGCCTAAGTGTCCACTGATAGATGAACAGATCAAGAAAATATGAGAGAGAGAGAGTGAGAGAGATAATAAATAGATGGGTGAATAGATAGATACATGGATAGATAGATAGATCTGATGGTTGAATGGAAGGATAGATGTATGTATGGATGGAGAGATGATAGATGGATACATAGATATGATGGATGATTAGATAAATAAAAGATAGACAGATAGGTAGGTAGATAGATAGATGATAGATAAGTAGATATGATGGTTGGATGGATAAATAGATGGAAGGATAGATGGATAGATAGATAGATAGATAGATAGATAGATAGATAGATAGAATGGTTCGATGGAAGGATAGATTGATGAATGGATAGATAGATATATAGATAGATAGATAGATAGATAGATAGATAGATAGATAGATAGATATGCTGGAAGGATAGATGATAGATATAATGGATGGATGATAGATAGATATAATGGATGGATGGGTGGATGGATAGATAGATAGACAGATAGATATGATGGTTGAATGGAAGGATAGATGGATGGATGGAGAGATAATGGATAGATAGATATGATGGATGGATGATAGATGGATGGATGGATAATAGACACACAATGGAATATTATTGGGTTTTTAACAAGAAAGAAATTCTGTCATTTGTGACAACATGGATGGACCTTGTGGACTTATGCTAAGTAAGATAAGCCAGATACAGAAAGGTAAATACTGCATGATCTCACTTATATGTGGAATCTTAAAAAGTTGAACTCATTGGGTGGCTGGGTGGTGCAGTCACTTAAACAACTGACTCTTGATTTCAGCTCAGGTCATGATTTCAGAGTCCTGAGATCAAGCCCAGTGTCAGGCTCCACACTCAGTGCAGAGTCTGCTTAAGATTCTTCCTCTTAGGGTGCCTGGGTGGCTCAGTCATCAGGCATCTGCCTTCAGCTCAGGTCATGATTCCAGGGTCCTAGGATTGAGCCCTGCATTGGGCTCTCTGCTCAGCAGGAAGCCTGCTTCTCCCTCTCTCACTCCCACTGCTTGTGTGCTCTCTCTGTCAAATAAATAAACAAAATCTTAAAAAAAAAAAAAAAAAAAGGCTCTTACTCTCCTTCTCCATCTCCTCTCTGGTGCTCTCACTCTCTCAAATGAATAAAATCTTTAAAAAATAAATAAAAAATAAAAATAAAAAAGTTGAACTCATAGAAACAGCAAGTAGAATGGTAGTAGATAGGAGCTGGGAAAAATGGTGAGATGTTGGTCATGGGTCAAGGTCAAGGGATGTTGGTCAGGGGATACAAAGTTTCACTTATGCAAGGTAAATATGTCTGGTGATCTAACATAGAGTGTGGTGAACACAGTTACTAATACCACACTGTATACTTGAAAGTTGTTAAGAGAGTAGATTTGAAAAGTTCTCACCACACGCACACACCCACACAAATGGTAACTATGTGAGGTGATGGACAGCTAATTAGCTGGATTGTGATGATCATTTCAAAATATGCACATATATCAAAACACCATGTTGCACACTTTAAATTTGTATAATTGTTGTCAATCATACCTCATAAAGCTGAAAAAAAAAGGATTAGTATATTGCACCAGGGTATACTAGGAGGATATGTGTGTCCCTTAATTATACCCTGAGATCACAGGAGATTTATAACCCACTGTCTGAAACATCAGTGAAGAAAAATCCCAGCAAGCAGAATGAATGGAATTTTGTAGAATTACCAGGAGTTTCTGATATGATCATTTGGCCACCGGAAAGACAACAATTCCACATTTCTGGATGTTTCATTCACTTGCTAAGTGACTTCCATAAACACATTAATGTCTAGGGGTCGCAGTATCATTATTAAAATTTGCCAGCTCCTCCATCAAATCATGAATTCTACTCTAAGGTAGGTGAATCATAGACAGTCAAGTTCTCTAGATTTACTTTCTCATGGACATTTAATGTGAAGAATATGGAGTCCCAAGGTCTTATGTGTTGAAGCCAAACTCAGCATCACAATGCTTGTCTTCCCCCTGAAACCTGTGGGCTTTTCAAAATTTCCATCTACCTCTGACCTTCCATATTTGGTGCAAATGCATGCTCGCTCTCTCTCTCTCTCTCTATATATATATATATATATATATCCCCTTTATCTTTTCTTTTACTAGTATCATTTTTATTATGTTATGTTAGTCAGCATACATGATTAATTTTTTATGTAGTGTTCCATGATTCATTATTTACATATAACGTCCAGTGTTCCATGCAATCTGTGCCCTCCTTAATACCTATCACCAGGCTAACCCATCCCCTTCTCTCTACCCTCTAAAATTCTGTTTGTTTCTCAGAGGCCACAGTCTCTCATGGTTCATCTCCCCCTCTGATTTCCCCCCTTTCATTTTTCCCTTCCTTCTCCTAATGTCCTTCATGTTCTTCCTTATGCTCCACAAGTAAGTGAAACCAAATCATAATTGAATTTCTCTGCTTGACTTATTTCACTCAGCAAAATCTCCTCTAGTCCTGTCCATGTTGATGCAAAAGTTGGGTATTCATCCTTCCTGATGGCTGTGTAATATTCCATTGTGTATATGGACCACATCTTCTTTATCCATTCATCCATTGAAGGGCATCTTGCCTCCTTCCACAGTTTGGCTATTGTGGACATTGCTGCTATGAACAAATTTAATTCATGTTTTTATGTTTGTGTCTATGGGAGTTTTAGGGCAGTGCCTCAATCTTGGACAAATTTCTGTATCCCATACTTGACTCAGCATATTTTACTCAGTGAGTTTATCCTAATCATATGTGATAGCCCCTAAAAACATCAATCTCTCAGAGCTTCAGTGAATGTTTAGCCCTTGTTTATCAGTGAACAGTTTATTGTCCAAATTACACAAGAAAGTGCTTGTGGAAGATTCAATAATCAGTCCCAAGTTTTGACTCCCCTGCTATGAATTATATATCCACAAGCTTGCCATGTATTTGGGAGCTTGGGTTTGAGAATATGACTTTTTTTGGTCAGTAGAATTGAGTTAATACTATGTGAAGAAAAGGGGGGGGAAAAAAAAAGAAAAATGCCTGCACTTGTACAATTATCTGTGACCTCCAGTGATGTATCTCTGTCCCTTCTGTTTGGGCTCTTAAAGAAATATCCATGAGACATGCCTGAAGTGAACTATATCCTTGACCCCAGCCTCAGGCAAGAGCCAAGAGTCTTAGACTAGTCCACCTTGGCCATCCTTTTCAGAATTCAGAATTGAGGTCACGTTGGAGAACTATTATGGCCTAAGTGGCAGAAGAGATCGGTCATAATTTCTTTCTGAGGTAATTGACACACATTTTCAAAGAGTGGTTTTATCTCTTGGTGCCTTGTATAGAATATCAACCTGCACTTTTGCCCTAATAAGTAGGTACTTCAAAGCAGAAAAACACATCAGTGACCAGGGTCTATGATTGTGTTTCCAGGAAATCTTAAGAGCTGAATTAATGTATGTGTAACCTGTCTGGACTCATCTTAGGTCTTCAGCACGTGTCAACCACTTTAGCTCTGGCCTTTAGAAATATCAGGTCTTAGGAAAGAGAAGAGGTTATGTATTCTTTGTAAGGCATAGGCAGTAAATTGGTATAACGAGCTCACCTAAGTCAAATATTATCATGATTTCAGAACTATGGCCAGTGCTACATGTCATACTAATGTCCCCTTTCCCTCTGAAATTTGGCAGCTGTTGCTTTTAGGCTCTGAAAGAAATCATCAGTATAAAATTTAGTCTTTTTTTTTAAGATTTTATTTATGTATTTGACAGATAGAGATCACAAGTAGGCAGAGAGGCAGGCAGAGAGAGAGAGGAGGAAGCAGGCTCCCCACTGAGCAGAGAGCCAGATGTGGGGCTCGATCCCAGGACCCTGGGATCATGACCTGAGCCAAAGGCAGAGGCTTTAACTCACTGAGCCACCCAGGCGCCCCAGTATAAAATTTAGTCTTAACATTAACTGAGAAAGCAAGTGGTAGATGACAGTACCCATTCCCCAATTTTTCTTGGACCTAATCCTCTTTTCCAAGCATGTGTTGATTAAGACAAAGGCAAACTTCTCCCTAATCCTCCCCTCCTTTCAAGCCCATCCTCCATTTGCCAGAAGCTTCTTGTCAATGATTCAATCCTCTGACCTACATTAGATGGAAAGATCTATCAATATTAGAAATTAAAATTCTATTCTTCCAACCAAATAAAAAGAGTAGCTGATTCAACTCATTGTACATTTAAATTAACCAAATCATGTATTTTTGAATAGTGTGCACATTTTTTTTTAATTTTTCCAAGAGGACAAAAGAAGGGGCATTGAAAAATCTATAACAGAATGATTTACCTAATTGCATTCCAAGGAAGTTTGAATAACTGTATCAAAACTTCAAGAAATATTCTCCTCAGATAGAAAGAAGGCACCCATCCTAGGAAACACAAGAAATGAGTGGTGTTTAGTCTTGACTCAGCCATCAGCTAGAGTATGCAATGCTTCTTCTATCAGCTTTAAATAAGACCCATATTGGCACTGAAATCCAACTGATTTCTCCTGTCCCCCAGCACTACCCAGAGTCCATTGAAAATTGGGCTTCACTGCCAAGTGGATCCTCACTAACAACTGAAGAAGAAGCTGGGGCATATGGTAGATCATGCCTGAAAGCCAAGAGTCATTTTGAGAGCCCACGATCAGCCCTCCAACAAATTCTAAGTAAACCATGTCAAGAAATCTGGTGAGGCTACACCATTGTACTTCTGTTTTATATGCTATGGTTCCACTATAATGCAACAATTATGCCCTAAGTAAACAGTCCTCAACCTGTATGGTCAACAAGAAAGGGAATGCTTTCAATAACCCAAAGTATAATTAACTCATCATTTCTTGGATAAAATTTAAAATGGAGACTTATGCTTTTTAATAGCAAGCCATGCCATGATCAACAGTTTGGGTTGACCAAAGGAGGCAATACTGTGCTTTTTGGTTATTTATAAAGACAATGTTCATAGCAGCAACGGTCACAGTCACCAAGCTGTGGAAAGAACCAAGATGTCCTTCAACGGACAAATGGATAAGGAAGATGTGGTCCATACACACTATGGAGTATTATGCCTCCATCAGAAAGGAGGAATACCCAACTTTTGTATCAACATGGATGGGACTGGAAGAGATTGTGCTGAATGAAATAAGTCAAGCAGAGAGAGTCAATTATCATATCGTTTTGCTTATTTGTGGAGCATAAGGAATAACACGGGGGACATGGGGAGATGGAGAGGAGAAGGGAGTTGAGGGAAATTGGAGGGTGAGATGAACCATGAGAGACTATGGACTCTGAAGAACAATCTGAGGGTTTTGGAGGGGCAGGGGGTTTGAGGTTGGGTGAGCCTGGTGGTGGGTATTAAGGAGGGCATGTATTGCATGGAGCACTGGGTGTGGTGCATAAACAATGAATTCCGGGACACTGAAAAGAAGTAAAAAAAAAAAAGAGTATCAGAATTGAGTGATAAGGGCTATTTTCTCTGTTGCCAGTTTTCAATGACAGGGGCCAGCTATAATCTCTTCCACTCAGAGCTCCAAGCTAGCTGTCCTAACAATGATTTTTTATTCAGTGAACAGGCTTCTCTTCTGGAAGTTGTACTCAAGGGAAACATCTTATTGGTACTCTGATATCTTAAAGGAAGTTCAATGTAGAGCAGGTTGAGAAACATGGACATCTTGGCAATTTGAGTCCTGGGTTGATAAATAATCCTCTGATCAATAATCAGAATGTATTCAAATTTAGTGGCTGTTTTGTTGGATTTATTTATTTGAGAGAGAGAGAGATAGCATGAGTAGGGGTGGAGAGGGGCAGAGAGAGAGAGAGGGAGAAGCAGACTCCTGGATGAGCAGGGAGCCTGATGCAAGGCTGGATCCCAGAACCCCAAGATCATGACCTGAGCTGAAGGCAGAGGTTTAACCAATTGATCCACCCAGGAACCTCTAATTTAGTGGCTTTCAAAGAACCAAGGCAGTGAAGCTATGAAACCTCCATGGGTCAGTCTATCCCTGAACGTTTCTAATAGTACAGAGATGTCAGGCGTGACTTCATATTTATTTTCCCCCACATCCAAATCAGAGGACTGAAATTAGAGTCAGCAGTGATTAATAACATCAAGTATCAAGTATGAAGTTCATGGTCCTATGATTTACACATCACTTAAGAATTTACATCAGCAACGTCCAATCGATGGAAATATTCTTACAGAAAGGGCTATTGGACATGGCTGCTATTAACAGTTAAGTGACATGTAAGAACTGTGGTAAGTATGCATGGCATCCTTGAGTTTTAATTTATATTTAATTTAAGCATATTTCACTTTCAAAGTAAATAGTCACACACTGAATATATTGGACAATACAGATTTATGCTTTTTAGTGTTTTCCTAAAAACTGTAGACTTCATTTTTTTCCAAGTAGAAATTTGATGCTAGAAATGTTTTCTGTTATATTTGGAAGAATAGATATAATTTTACATAACGGTGAGGAATAACTTCATGCACTGCATGCCCCTCCTTTTAGAAATTTCTTTTCTCCAGAAAAATCTTTACTATTAAGTTTATGGGTTCCATATCAAGCCAATATTATCCACCTGAATGATTCCATTTTAAACCCTATATTAACTACAAGGACATAATCACTGATTATAGGATTGTCCTTCAGATGGAAACTTGCACACCATAAAATCATATTTGGGGACTAGTGGGGATATACATTTCATGCTGGGGAGAGGTTAGAATAAACAGGGCAATTTGGGAAGAACCAGAGCATGAAAATAAGTCCGGAAGGTATGAGTCAGTCAAGAATACTGGCTAGTCTAAAGAGGTTGGTGGATTGATTATAATATTGACGATGGATTTTCAGCCTTTTGTATATTGAAGCTCCAATATAAATTATTTCTCTTGAATCTGCACTGTACCCTGTCACCTCAGACAAGTTGTCCCATCTGAAACCATGACCAGGGATCCCTTAGTCAATGGCCAGCCAGCCTCCAGGAAGACAGCCAACAGGCTGACAAGGACTGCTCAGACCTCTTTGGCCACCCAGCCCAGACCAATAGAATCAGGCAGCTACACTCTCCCTCACTCAAAGAATGGCAAGGTAGGGGTGCCTGGGTGGCTCAGTGGGTTAAGCCTCTGCCTTCGGCTCAGGTCATGATCTCAGGGTCCCGGGATCGAGCCCCACATTGGGCTCTCTTGCTGAGCAGAGAGCCTGCTTCCCCTCTCTCTCTGCCTGCCTCTCTGCCTTCTTGTGATCTCTCTCTCTCTGTCAAATAAATAAAATCTTAAAAAAAAAAAAAAAAAAAGAATGTCAAGCTAAATGATCACGGTTGCTGTCGTCCCAGAAACAGGTGGGGAAGAAACGGCACAGACGGGTATTTGGTGAGGCAAGTCTGGTCAAATGGGATGGCATTAGGCAATGTTTGTGTTAAAACAGAAGTACAAAGAGGACTGAGAATTCAGTTAGAAATGTCAAGAAAGAAGCAACTGCCTGGTAAGGAAGTCAGTTCACCCTCTGGTCCTGGAGAAGAGACCGTTTGCAACGTTTTAGTGTCTAAGTCAGGAGGGTTTGCTTTCTACCTGCTCCTAAATGCAGAGGGACATAGAAACTCTAATTTCCAAAAGACTCTTCTTGAACAGAATATCCCTAATACATTTTATCTCCATTCTACATATGCATTCTCCAATTTAGAAAGCGTAATATGCCACATGCCACCTTTGTAAAAATATAATTATTTGAACTTTTTAATATTTGAGGTTATAAAGAACTGAATGCTTTCCTAAGATAGGCATGTTGAATAAAACCCATTAGAATAACTTTATAGAGACTTGGATAAACGGGGATTACAAAATAGTCTGTGAAATTGAAGAGTCTATTGTGGGAAACTAA
Source organism: Eira barbara (assembly GCA_020311275.1). Taxonomy (NCBI): domain Eukaryota; kingdom Metazoa; phylum Chordata; class Mammalia; order Carnivora; family Mustelidae; genus Eira; species Eira barbara. The sequence continues at coordinate 3,248,290 of JAHRIG010000284.1, read as the reverse complement.
GTAGCCATTTTCATCCGTGTGGCTAGGTCATAAAATACTGAGTGCAATAAAAAGGTTCCCATTATTGTTCTCAATGGCTGGACTTTGTATAATGTCATAAACACAAAAGACTTCACCAGATTCACAGGTATGGATTTTTATATAACTATATGAGCATGTGTGTATGTGTATATGAATATATACTATATGTATCATATATAAAAGTCTATATAGACATATATGTTTATATATACCTACACATGATATATAATATTATATATACCCTGTACACTGCATACACACATATATAAATATTTACTTATACCAAAAATGTGCCTAAAAAGAAATATAAAACATAAGGTAAATATAAGCATATTTATATATAAATAAGTATATAAATATCAATTTATATACAAATAAATATATATTTACATATTGAATATTATAAATATAATATATATTTATATACATGTGTACATACCTGCATATGCATACTTATAAATATATAAGCATATAAATATATATCCTTATATACACACAAAGTATATAATGTACTTATGTATAAAACTTGTATATACTTACATACTTGTATAGTTATGTAAATATAAACACACACACACTCACTCATATGCCATGGTTGGTTACATGAATAGCTCTCAGCATTTGTTTTTTAATTTAAAATTTATATTGGGTTTTCTTCTGCTTCCAGTTAGGATGTGGAAATTAACAAGAGGAAATCATTCTTATGTGGTCAAACAGACTGGATATGGTACAAATCATATTTATTATAAACACATCAGAGATTTGAGGAAGCCAACAAGCTGATTAAGTTAAAGTGTAAAGGAGACGAGCTCTCTGTGTGAGAGACTGGCCCATGGCTGTTCTTCTCCCTGAGGAGTCAGTGGAAGGAGTACAGGTGACAAGGAGATAAGGAAGAAGATTTTTGTCAAAAGCCAAAACTGGAACTGATTTTCAATAACTGCACAGGCTGCGTGAGACAGATTAGAGTTGGTACACATCCTTACTGCATGTTCAGGCCTCATTCAAGCGTCATGTAGCCACACTCTGAAGGCAGGAGCTTGGGACAAGAGCTAAGAGAGATCCTTGGTCTTCCTAGTTGTAACACAACCGTGTTCTAAAATCTGGGGGCAGAGCATCAGTGCAGAGAGAGGCCTCCCTAAAACAAATATCAGAACAACACTAGAGAATAAGGGGGAAATCCTTAATAAACCTAAAAGCTAGATGCTGGGCAGTTAACAAACGAGACCACCGTGGGATGGAATCATGCTAATACTCAACATTGAATTATGTTAAAAACATTCCCAAGGGGCGCCTGGGTGGCTCAGTGGGTTAAAGCCTCTGACTTTGGTTCGGGTCATGATCCCAGGGTCCTGGGATCGAGCCCTGCATCAGGCTCTCTGCTTAGTGGGGAGCCTGCTTCCTCTTCTCTCTCTCTCTCTGCCTGCCTCTCTGCCTACTTGTGATCTCTGTCTGTCAAATAAATAAATAAAATCTTTAAAAAAAAAAATTCCCTAAAGCATATTCTCCAAACGTTTGAAGGTGTTAGCAAGTTAAATCCAACAGAAGCTGTAAAAGACACATTCAGGTGAACTAGAGGCCACACTGACACAGCCCCACACTCTAGGGGCTTAAGAGAAAAAAGGATATGTTTCTACCCCAGGGTTAAAGAGTATTTGGTTCACAATCTACCATTCTTTTATGTAAAACATCTGGTGTGTAAATGAAGCATCATGAGCTATCCGAAGAATTAAAAATTTTGTATGTGTAACACCTGCTAATAGAGAAAAAAGTTCATGAAAGGAGATTCTGGTATGGTCCAGATACTGGAATTACCAGACAAAGTATTTAAAATAACTAAGATGGATGGATAGATAGATAGATACATGATAGATAGATAAATAGATGATAGATAGATAGATAGATAGATGATAGATAATAGATAAATGATAGGTGATACATATTATAGGCAGATCGATGATAGATAGATAATAGTTAAATGATAGATGATAGGTATTATAGGTAGATCGATGATAGATAAATGACAGACGATAGATATGACAGGTAGATCGATGATAGATACAGGTAATAGGAGTTAATGTAGAAGATGAATAAAAGAATAAAAAGTGGCTATTTTGGTAAACAGAAAGAAACTCTAAAAATTCACCAAAAAGTAATACTGGAAACTAAAAACTGCAGTCTGAGAAATGGTATATTCACTACATTACTCAACAGGAGATTGGAACGGCAGAAGTCTACAATCCTTTGATGCTGGTGCATAGAAAAGTATCCAAACTGATAAAAAAAAAATTCAAATATAAAAGAAGAAAACTAGCCACTGATATAGGTCAGTAAAAAAAATATCCTAACTGATAAACAAAAGTTTTAAATAAAATACTGGAAAACAAACAGAATAGAGCAGATAACATCTAATGGGCATTACCGAGAGCTAAACACATGTATAATTGGAGTTTCAAAAGGGATACAAGATAGAAAAGGGCAGAATAAATGCTTGAAAACACAATAGCCCCCCAAATTCTAGAGTTGGTAAACTATATCACCCACGTAAGGGGAGAAGTCTAACAACACCCGAGCGGGTACTACAAAGAAAACTGCACCTGGCCACATCATACTCAAACTGTTGAAAAACGAAGTTCTCCATAAGCCTTAGAGCAGTCAGACAAAAAAGACACGTTATATGCGAAACTTTAAAGCAGTCAGAGATGAAAGACCCCTTTTATTCAAGAAAACAACAAGAAGGAGAAAGCCCGACAGTTTCCTATAGGAAGGGGAGCCCAAAATATAATGAATTGAAAACTAAATGGCCGAAAGAATTGTTCTCCAGAAAACTTGCAATATAAGAAATGTTAAGGATAGAGATTTAAAATGTAGGAAATAATGTAATTCTAAAGGGAGACAATTAAACAAACAAACAAACAAACCCACCCACATTTATTTAGTAACAGATGGGGGAAGTATTCAGTGAAGACAGGGAAGTTTTGAACAAATTTACCTCACTGAAATTTATTTAATGGTATATCCAGCAACTTCAGAATATATATTCATTTTCACGTGCTCGTAGAACATTCAGTTAGATCATGTGCTGGCATCAAAATAAAGCTCAAAAATCGCTAAAGAAATAGAATCATACTCAGGGTATTCACCGACTAAAAGGATATTAAATTATCCATTAATAGCAATTAAATAGGTAGAAAATCTCCAAGGCAATGTAACAAAGCAAGAGATGTGTGTGTGTGTGTGTGTGTGTGTGTGTGTGTGTGTATTCATGCAGATGTGTGTGTCACTGAGCATGTGTGTGTCTTATAAGAGAGAGACAGGCAGAAACAGAGAGAAACAGGGAAAACCTATATAATTGAACATTAAGAAAACATTTGTAAAAACCCAGGTCAAAGAAAAAAAAAAAAACACAAGAGAAAATAGAAAATATTAACCTGCCTACTGATGAAAAGACCAACATATTGAAATATCAAATACGTGTGATGCAGTTAAACAGTGTTTACATTTAAGAAAGAATAAAAATCAATAATCTAAGATTCCACATTAACAAGCTGGAAAAAGAAAAGTGAAATGAAACGGAAGTAAACTGAGGAAATTAATAAAATTAATGCAAAAACTAATATTTTAGAAAACATGTGAAATAGAGATACTAAGATAGGTGGGTTTAGGGGGAGGGGGAATTTTAATAAATTTCCAAACATTTACAAAGGATGATAAGGAAAAAAGACAAAACAGAAATTACTAATATCGGGAGTGCTAACAGCAGATGTTAAAATGATGATAAGGTCACACTTTATGATAATAAATGCAAAAACTTACATAAAACACACATTTCCTCAAAAAAACACAATTTATGAATTAGATATGTATCAGTGGATATATCACTATCACAATTCATTTGATATAAGATCATTAAAAATACCATTTTAAAAAACTCTCCAGATCCAGATCGATTTAATGGTAAATTCTCTAAAACATTTAAGAAAGATATGATCCCCATACTGCAGAAACACTTTTAAAAATCCAAGAATACTTTCCACCTTGTTCAAAAAGTCAGCATTAACTTGAAAGCAAAACCTGATAAACACATCACTAGATAAGAATATTATAGAACGACAACTTCATGAATATAAATGCAAGAATGCTTAACAAAATATTAAGCAATTGAACCCAGAAACATATATGGAAAAGTGGTTATATCATGATTTGGGGAAAAAAAGAACAAAAGGAGAATTTACACTGTGTGATATCAGGATGTGCCATATTATGATCATCAGTATAATGTCATTGTGTCATTAGGGTAGATAAGTAGACCACAGGAAGAAACAGGATGCCCAGAAATATTCCCATGCATATATAAAAATGTTTTCAATAAATGGTGTTAGATAGCTGGAAAACTGAAAAACAAAAGGACCTACAATTTTGAATGATAACATCTAACAATAAATTCTATATGGAAATTCAAATCAAAACCACATTGAGATACCACCTTACACCAGTTAGAAAGGCCAAGATTAGCAAGACAGGAAACAACGTGTGTGGGAGAGGATGTGGAGAAAGGGGAACCCTCTTACACTGTTGGTGGGAATGCAAGTTGATGCAGCCACTTCGGAGAACAGTGTGGAGATTCCTCAAGAAATTAAAAATAGAGCTTCCCTATGACCCTGCAATTGCACTACTGGGGATTTACCCCAAAGATACAGATGTAGTGAAAAGAAGGGCCATCTGTACCCCAATGTTTATAGCAGCAATGGCCACGGTCGCCAAACTGTGGAAAGAACTAAGATGCCCTTCAATGGACGAATGGATGAGGAAGATGTGGTCCATATACACTGTGGAGTATTATGCCTCCATCAGAAAGGATGAATACCCAACTTTTGTAGCAACATGGATGGGACGGGAGATGATGCTGAGTGAAATAAGTCAAGCAGAGAGAGTCAAGTATCATATGGTTTCACTTATTTGTGGAGCATAAGAAATAACATGGAGGGCATGGGGAGATGGAGAGGAGAAGGGAGTTGGAGGAAATCAGAGGGGGAAACGAACCGTGACTGTGGATTCTGAGAAACAAACTGAGGGTTTTGGAGGGGTGGGAAGTGGGAGGCTGGGTGACCCTGGTGGTGGGTATTAAGGAGGGCACAGATTGCATGGAGCACTGGGTGTGGTTCATAAATAATGAATTCTGGTACACTGAAAATAAATTTTTTAAAAGGTTAAAAAAAAATCTATATGGGATATGTATGTGAATTTGAGAGAAATACCGAGGAAGAAAATATAAGAGAATTTCATTTTGACCGTGGGGTAGCAGGGTTTCATTGAAAGGATACAAAAACAATCAAATATGAAAGATTAAATGGAAAAAATTTTAGTCAACAAAAAATGATAATTTCTGCATATCAAAGATACCATAGGGGGCACCTGGCTGGCTCAATAATTAATCATCTGCATTTGGCTCAGGTCATGATCCCAGGACCCTGGAATCAAGCCCCACATCGGGCTCCGTTCTTGATGGGAAGCGTGCTTCTCCCTCTCCCCGTCCCCCTGCTTGTGTTCCCTCTCTCGGTGGGTCTCTCTGTCAAATAAATTCTTTAAAAAAGAAAAAAGATACCATGGATAAAATAGTTGGGGTAACAATAGACTGAGAAAACCTCCATACATGTATATTTTGTTATGTATAAATTTCTCTCCCTATAGGCACATATATCAAGACTCATACCTAACATACATAAACAATGCCTACACATGAAGAGTGAAGGATAAACAATGCAATGAAATGGGCTAAAAATGGATAATTCACAACCGAGTGCATAATAATTGCCAATAAGCATGTGAAAATTTGCTCAACATTAGATTGAAACCATATCTACCAGAATGATCTACATAATGAAGACTGACAATTCCAATTATTGGTGAAGACAGGACATGCAGAATTTTCACACATTGGTGACAGTACACAATTGGATGACCTCTTAGGAAAACTTGGTGAATCCTTCTATACAAATATAAAATATCTAATATTTATATTGTATATTAAATATAAAGTAATTTATATTGTATATTAAATATAAAGTAATTGGTAGTTTCTTATGACACAAAAGGCGTATCAATCTGACAACTCAACAAGTCTTAATGATGAAAAAAAAAAAAAAAAGTCCCTGCAAAGAATGTGCACAGATGTTTATAGACCCTATATGTTTAACAGTCCGAATCTGGAAAACAGTCCAATATCCAATGTCTGGAGAATAGATAAACAACTCTATATTTGGTCAAGGAAGTACTAATATCCAATCAAAAGGAATGATCTGTTGATACAACACTACGAAACATCTCATCCATGTTATATTGAGTTTAAAAAATGAGATAGAAGTACATAATTTTAGCTAGTTAATAAGGAAGACAAGAAATGGGAGAACTTTTCCATGGCAGTAGAAATTAAAAAAGTGCTTTCCTCTAATGCAGAGTTCACTGATGGGAACGGGTTTATGGTGGAGGGTGGTGTCCTCTAGGATAAAGGAAATGTTCTGTGCATGTATTGAACAGTTCTGCATGCAACCAACAGAAAGCATCAAACGAGAACTTAAAAATTAGTGCATTTTCTGTGTGTGAGCCATATTTCTATAAAAACATATTATGTATATTCCAATATTCAATGCCTCTCCATAAAACCTGAACGAAAATGACCTCTGTCAGGCTAAATGCCATCAAAGAAGAAAAGGCAAAAACCTTAAAGCAAATTATTTAATATTTAGCACAAATTCTGTGTAAGAACTAGGGGTACTTGGGTGGCCCGGTCAGTTAAGCATCAGACTCTTGGTTTTGGCTCAGGTCATGATCTCAGGGTCGAGTCCACAATGAGCTCCCTGCTTCATGTGGAGTGTACTTGTCTCTCTCCCTCTCACACTCATCCACTCTCAAAGAAATAAATAAAATTTTAAAAAAAAGAGGGGTTCCTGGGTGGCTCAGTGGGTTAAAGCCTCTGCCTTCAGCTCAGGTCATGGTCTTGGGGTCCTGGGATCGAGCCCCACCTTGGGCTCTCTGCTCAGTGGGCAGCCTGCTTCCTCCTCTCTCTCTGCCTGCCTCTCTGCATACTTGTGATCTCTGTTAGATAAATAAATAAAATATTAAAAAAAAAAAAGAACCAAACGTACATTGAGTATCAAGTGTGATGCATCTGAGTTTTTAGAATGAGAATTACCCCACAAATATGAAAAGAAAAATAATATAAAACCCTACCAGTATCTTTGGGGAGGTTTCCATTCTTTGTTGGGTTATAATTTTCTCCATACCATTTATAAAACATATTCTTTTATCTACTGGCATGCTCTGCTGTGTTCAAAGAGTAGGAAGAGAGAGAGAGAGAGAGAATGACCAGTGTTGGCGATTCAGCCAAAAGATGGGTTGAATTTGTAGTCATTGGTGGGAGCAAGTCCCATTCCAGATGCAAATTCTACCAAATTATATCCCATTTTTATTCATGCAATGTCAGTTTCATATACTTCATTGTATTCTAATTTGATGCTAAAACAAACCACAAAATTTAAATGTTTCTTGCTCAGTTTGTGATGACAAGTAGGGTGTCACTCTTCGTTTCTGAGTAAGTTTGGTGTGTAGATGCTGGGGAGAATGTATCCCCTGACCTCCTTTTGAGTATGGGCTGCAGCTGATAAAAATAACAGACTTGTTTACGGGGGGGCAGACAAAAATGGCACTGCAGTCCTCATTGCAAATGTCAGAGAAAAATCTATAGAGAGAAGAGACAGGCAGCCATGCAAAGATCATTAACTTAAAAGGCTCTGTCAGAATCTTCATCACACATTACTTTGCTCAGAATGCATAGCAAAGCATTTCGGTCTCATTTGGAAGCATCGAGGTTTTCGGATTAACATGCACTGAGATTTTCAGTGTGGGGGGGGGTGGAATACACCTTCATGAATTTTTGTGAAATGAGTGGGTTTATTTGCAATGACATGGATGGAACTAGAGGGTATTATTCTGAGCACAAGAAGTCAGTCAGAAAAAGACAATTATCATATGATCTCCCTGATATGAGGAAGTTGAGAGGCAAAGTAGGGGGCTTGGGGGGAGGCAAGGAAAAAATTAAACAAGATGGGATCACGAGAGAGACAAACCATAAAAGACTCTTAATCTCACAAAACAAACTGAGGGTTGCTGGGGGAGTGGCGTAGGAAGAGGGTGGTGGGGTTATGGACACTGGGGAGGGTATGTGCTATGGTGAGTGCTGTGATGTGTGTAAGCCTGATGACTCACAGATCTGTACCCTTGAGGCTAATAACACATAATATGTTAATAAAAATTTTTTAAAGAAATTTTAAAAAAATGAGTGAGCTTAACAATGAACCCCTATCAATTGAACCCACATCACAGAATCCCCAAATATAAAATGCACCCAGGAGATCTACAAGGTTACCTTATTTCTAAAGAGTTGGAAGCTTCACATTTTTCTCCTCCAAATAATTTAAATTATGTAAGATGTCTACCAAGTAGAAAAATATTGTTTCTAGATTATTGTGATTTTGTAGGTAAGATAATCAAATGTGATCATCAATGGTCCATAAGGTAATTTTGTTTTTTTTTTCCCTTTGATTATGTCATAGATTTCTAGGTGTATAGTTACTTGTGTCCATTGGAAGAATTAGTTACCTACTACCGCCAGAATGTGGGATGCTTGCAATGAATTTAAAGAGAAAAATTTTTTAAAAAATGTTTTGTAGATCATGAAGAAAAAAAGCAACCAAATTATAAAAAATTACCGGTCTGTTATTTATGTTTGTTGAGTGAACAGATGAAGGAAATAAAGAAACTTTGTACCATGTTTTGATTATTTCCATTCACTGAAATCTACTCTTTTAGAATGAGTTTCTGGGGCAAATTGTGAAATTCAAAATCTTTATTTCGTCTCTCTGAAGTAATGTGTCATTTATCAGGAATCATTCACAAATGAGCTCTTCTGCTCAAGTAGGTTTGCCAAAATCTAACCATTTTGGAGGAACACACTTCTTAAAAAAAAAAAATCAGGTTAAAATTCAATGTCTTCTTTAAGTATACAGTGTTATTTAAATGAGAGTTTCCGAAATCGTGAGGTCAGGAACACCAGTCCCATGAAGTATGATTGGACAGATGAAATTCATTGCTTTAATGCCTATTAAAACTCTGAGAATTGGTGATTCCGTAGATGTATTTCAGCAGATGTTCATATATTATCTTTAAAAATAATGGTATTTCAATACGGCATAATAGAAGCACAATAAAGTGAACATTTCTTAAGTACACGGCTTCTTGGATTTGGAAAATTGATGTGTCCACGTGATCATCACCCAGAACAAGACAGAAAACATTTCCATCACCCATCAGGAAGGAAGTTCCTTCATGTCCATTTCCAGAGAATTACTTACGGCCAGATCATGATGGGTTAGTCCTGCCTGATCTTGGACTTTCCATCACTGGCCTCACATAACATGTACGTACTCTTCTGACTTGGGGTTCTTTACTGAACAAAATGTTTCTGAGTTTCATCCTTGCTCTTGTCAAATCAGCCATATTTTTGGGGGGTGTTCAATGGTTTTCTCTTGCATGAACATTGTTTTATTTCTTCTCTTACTGAGGGGCATTTAGATATTTTTCCCAGTTCAATTTCACGTTTTTCTTGATGACTCAAGGTTACAATCATGCAGATCCATGATTGTGGGATGTGCTATCAAACTTAAGAGAAATAGAGTTATTAAGTTTGAACCGCCATGCTAAGCCATCTAATAGAAACTGAATTCTCCACCTGCCTTTGGTTTTTAATATTGTAAGAAGTTATGATACGCAACAGCTCAAGGAAGCAGACCTAAAATGGTTCAAGGTGGATTCCTCTCCATATTACCTTAAATTTACACTTGATCGGTTGAATATTTTTTAAAAGATTTTATTGATTGATTGATTGATTGATTTTTATTTATCTAACGCCAGCAACAGGAAAAGACAACTTCTCATTCTGGTACTGACCAGGAACTGACTGAAAAATCCATCGTTGTTAGATCTTACCTCGGATGTCTACCGAAGAAACATCCACCTTGCGGAAGTTGTGTTTGAACATTTACTGTTGCATATATTTTTCTTATAACATCTACAGGAACACTAAGACCATGAAAAATTCTCACTCCTGAAAATCACTCTCTTTTATGCATGCACATTTCAGGAAATCTTGGTAACAGATCATTTTTATTGTGAATCTTTGCTGGTAGTTATCTCTTTAAGTTCTACTTTGTCCCAAATTAAGAGAGGTGGCTTGTTCTTCCAAGGATAATTTACTTTCTGTGGGAGACATTCTGAACCAGTGATCCATATATGGGCTGAAAATCTCCAGAATGGTGTTATGTGCAAAGACACATATAAGCATTTGTCTGGCCAAGGTCAGGTGTTCTGATCAGACACTTACAGGTGTTTACAACTCAAGATATGTTAATAATTGCTATTTAAATAATCGTTTAGCCATGCTGATCATTTTGAGAGATGTCAGAAAAGGAGCATTTCTTATAATTTATGAACCAATCTGTGAGTTCTTAAAAGCCACTGATTGCTGTTTTCAGATAGAAGCACGGGTTTCCATAAAAGTAGAGATTTTACCCTCTGATAAATTCTTCCAAGTTTCAGACTGTTCATAAACTAAGAAAATTGAGCGGGAAAAGAAAGAGAGGGAAACAAACCAGAGGAGACTCTTCACTACAGATGGGCTAGATGGGGGATGGGAGTTACGGAAGACACTTGTGATGAGCACTGCGTGTTGTATGTAAGTGACAAATGGCTAAATTCTACTCTTTTTAATTTTTTTTTAAGATTTTACTTATTTATTTGACAGAGATCACAAGTAGACAGAGAGTCAGGCAGAGATGGGGAAGCAGGCTCCCCACTGAGCAGAGAGCCCGATGCGGGGCTCCATCCCAGGACCCTGAGATCATGGCCTGAGCTGAAGGCAGAGGCTTAACCCACTGAGCCACCCAGGCACCCCTTAAATTATACTCTTGAAACCAATATTACACTATATGTTAGCTAATAGAATTTAAATAAAAATGGGGGAAAAAACTAAGAAAATGAAAGCTTTTTCCCGTTTTTTGAATCCACGCAATTGCACAGCATGGGTCAGACTTTCTAACCACAAAGATGATATGGGGGCAAAGTGCATGCATAATGTGATTTTATGTTAGGGTAGAAAAGTCATATTCACAGAAGTCTTTTTAGGAGGTTACAAAATTGTTTCATTAATATTATAATTTTGTACTTAGAAAGGGGTATTAATATACTTTTCGATTTAATTTTGTTTCTAAGAGCTAGTTTACTCTGTCGGTCCCCTGATTTAGAATGAAGGTAGTTAAATTTCAATCTGGTCTTTGCAAAAATAACCAGCGAGAACACTTGGGATTATAAATCTTATTTTAAGAACCACACCAATTGAAGCTGAAATTAAATATGCAAATGCTAATGAGTTATTTTACAAAATCAAACTCACATAAATAATTTCATATTAACATATGTACAAGCAATTTGTTCTTCTTGACCCTGATAAATTTATCAACTCTTATAAATGTTTAATTTTTTTTTAATTTATTTATTTGTTAGAGAGAGAGAGCGAGCGAGCACAGGCAGACAGAGTGGCAGGCAGAGGCAGAAGGAGAAGCAGGCTCCCCGCTGAGCAAGGAGCCCGATGTGGGACTCGATCCCAGGACGCTGGGATCATGACCTGAGCCGAAGGCAGCTGCTTAACCAACTGAGCCACCCAGGTGTCCCGACTCTTATAAATGTTTAATTACTTATTGGACACACACACAGACACACACACTTTTTAATCATGGCAATATAAGGAGTCTCTGAATTAGTTCCATCTGGGGTGAAAGAAAATAACCATAATTTTAAAGTTGCATGTTTTTACTTCCTGGAAAGATGAAAAAATCTGAACACCAGTACAACCTTGGAGTTTTTTTTTGTTTTTTTTTGTTTTGTTTTGTTTTGTTTTTTTGGTCACACAAGCCCCATGGGAAGAAGAAGGGGGTTGATTTCACTAGAACAAAAGTTACTTATTTAGATGCTCCTGAAGCATTTCAAATGTGTAAAAACCACCAGCAACATTCACTTGTGAAAAGCCAAATCTCCTTTGTCACCCAAAGCAAGGAAACAAGAACAAGACATCTCATTTTGGAATAACGAGCTCGGGATGTGGTCATGCTTATGCCTCTAATGTTGCCTTGTTCCCTTCTTGAACAACCAGCTTCTGTCTCAGCCATAATGGGTGGGGGCAGCCAACTTCCTTCTTGGGAAGAACGTCATACTCATGGATCCCTTTTCCTCAATTCGCTCCTTAAAATTCACCTTAGGTTCACTGTCTCCAGGAACCGTGCCCTGATTGTCTCTACTATCTCACTCCAAGTCTTGTTAGATGACACTTCTTTGTAGTCCTGTGACACCCACGTATAGCTAAACTACAGAACCTTCTATCTACTTCAACTCTTTGTTGGTTCTTCACTTTTACAATTGTAAAATTTAATCAACGACACTTGAAGATGCCTGAAGGCACGTGACTCCTCCCACACTGAGTTCCAACACAATGTCTGGCCATTTATTAAATGTTGTCAATCATGAGTTTCCAATTTAAGGTTCTTGAAACTATTATTTAATATCTTTGGAATTTATTTTCTTTTTTGGAAAAGATGTTCCTGTTAATCAAATCTGTATCTGTTTACTGAGTTGGGATTTTATCAACATTAATAATTCTTGAAGTAAAATGATCTTTGGCTAAATTGTTTTGTTGGGTTGATCATTTGAGCTGCAACAAAATCTGAATTAGAGATCAGATAGTTTCTTAAAAAACATATTAATTCTCTGAATTGCCTTAAAGAAAGACATATTTGTGGCCAAAACTTTTTAAATTCTTTTTCTCCCTTTCTTTGCTCTGCCCCTGTCAATCCGTTTCATGGTTCCTTATTTTCTAGTGAAAGTCTCCTATTGTCTTACTTTCCATTTCATAGATTCGGATTCTATTTCACATTCTGGACATGTGCATTTTCAATTATCATGTAAAGGCTTTCATTTATCTCTCTGCATTGTATCTCCCTCTGATTCAGTCCATCTCACAGACTGTACTCCTTCTAAGAGACACGCCCATGCCTAAGAACGTCCATTAGTCCTCTTATAAAACTCCTTCCAGTCAAGGCTTCTTCTAATCTGGGCGCCACAAACTCCACAAACAAACTTGTCTCAACTCAGAGAGGTTGAGAGCTCCAGTGATTCAACAAAACGTGCAAAGGCTCACCCTCCTTCCATCTTGCCACCTTGCCATCGTGCTCCTCAAGCTACCTTCTTTCCTTCCCCAAGAGGGCAGCTCCAGTCCTATCCAGGACACCACACCTCCCAGCCAGAACAAGACAATGAATACACAGTACAGACAGGAATATCCAGTGGTAGAAGACAATCTGTCTCCTCATCTCCTTTCCAGAAGGCTCCTCCCTCCACCCAAATAACATTATCTAAACTTTCTACTGGTTCGAACTGGCGACTTTCTTCCTCCTAATCAAATCTCAAGAAACACACTTGTGAGAATGACTCACATGAAGAAAAATTATCCTGGGATCCAGGGATAAGATCAAGATTTTCTGAGATATCTTAGGGTTGCATTCATATCGGAGAAACACCAGGATTATTAAAAAAATATATTTTATTTGATTTTGGTTCCATAGTCTATTCTGTTCTTTGGCCCTTGTGGCTTAACTGGATGGATTACATCTGTGGGATCCTATGAGAGCTGGAAGACAGGTTGGTAATTCCAGTGGGAATCTCTGATAGGAAAAAGAGGGTTCCTGATTCCAGATTGGTGCAGTGAACCTAGCTTGGGTTTCATTCAGGCACTGATAACCTGCCTTTGTCTTCATTTATGTGGGCCAAGGAGTGGGTACAGCCCACTTTTTTGCTACAGAAATCCTCCTGGGTGCGCCTTGGTACAAAGGTCTTCCACAAAGAGAAAGGGCCATTTGCTACTTGGTAGGGCACTAATGCTACAGTACATTTCCTGCCTTTTTTTATAAATTCTTGACCTCAGCTTTTGTGTCTTCCCTACTGGACTATAAATTGGAAATTCTCCATCCAAAGCCCATGAGTGTGCACAGTTTTATGGGTGTGTACATTCGGGCATTTTTCTAAAAGGTTACCTGTTTTTAGTTAAGGAATAATCACAGAGATAAACGTATGTCAATTAAGCTCTTAGCCACAATATAGAGTTTGTATATTGTTTCTTAAAATTTAATATCATTAGGATAAGTATTTTGAAGTCATGTACATGTGTTGGATAGATTTCTTGGCAACTGGATTAGTGCCAGCTTTACTTAGAAATATTTATTTAGGGGAGGAGTCAAGATGGCAGAGAAGTAGCGGGCTGAGACGACATCGGGTAGCAGGAGATCAGCTAGATAGCTTATCTAACCATTGTTAACACCTACAAATCCAACGGGAAATCGAAGAGAAGAAGAGCAACAATTCTAGAAACAGAAAATTGATCACTTTCTGAAAGGTAGGACCTGCGGAGAAGTGAATCCAAAGTGACAGGAAGACAGACCGCGGGGGGAGGGGCCAGCTCCCGGCAAGTGGTGGAGCAACAGAGCACAACATTGGGACTTTTAAAAGTCTGCTCCACAGAGGGACATCGCTCCAGAGGCTAAACCGGGGGGGAAACCCAGGCAGGGTCAGCGTAACCCCAGGTCCCGTGGGGTCACAGAAGGACCGGGAGTGTCTGAGTGCTGCAGAGCTCACAGGTATTAGAGCAGGGAAGCCAGCTACAGAGACAGAGCCGAGGAGTGATCTCTCAGCCCGGGGTTACCTTGAGCCGGTCACAGGCTGGGTGGGCTCAGAGCGCGGCCAGAGGCCACGGAGACAGAAGCAACTGCGCGCTTTTCTCCAGGTGTATACAATTGACTGCTTTCCTCCAGGTGCGACCGGAGTCCAGGGACGCAGGGGCGGATGGGCGCTTTTCTCTGAGGGCGCACTGAGGAGCAGGACCCCAAGCTCTCGGCTCCTCCGGGCCGGAGATTGGGAGGCCGCCATCTTCATTCCCATCCTCCGGAACTCTACAGAAAGCACTCAGGGAACAAAAGCTCCCAAAAGCGAACCCAAGCGGATTACTTAGCCTCGCCCCTGGCAAGGGTGGTGCAATTCCGCCTGCGACAAAGACACTTGAGAATCACTATAATAGGCCCCTTCCCCAGAAGATCAACAAGAAACCCAGCCAAGACCAACTTCACTCACCAAGAACAGCGGAATTCCAGAGGAGGAGAAAGAAAATCTTATCTGGACAAAATGACAAGGCAGAAAAACTCACCACACACAAAAAAAGAACAAGAGGCAGTACCGAAGGCTGGAGACCTAACCAATATGGACATTGGTAATATGACAGATCCAGAGTTCAGAATGACAATTCTCAAGGTTCTAGCCAGGCTCAAAAAAGGCATAGAAGATATTAGAGAAACCTCTCCGGAGAGATAAAAGCCCTTTCTGGAGAAATAAAAAGAACTAAAATCTAACCAAGTTGAAATCAAAAAAGCTATTAATGAGGTGCAATCAAAAATGGAAGCTCTTACTGCTAGGATAAATGAGGCAGAAGAAAGAATTAGTGACATAGAAGACCAAATGACAGAGAATAAAGAAGCTGAGCAAAAGAGAAACAAACAAATACTGGACAACGAGGAGAGAATTCGAGAGATAAGCGACACCATAAGATGACACAACATTAGAATAATTGGGATTCCAGAAGAAGAAGAAAGAGAGAGGGGAGCAGAAGGTATATTGGAGATAATTATTGGAGAGAATTTCCCTAATATGGCAAAGGGAACGAGCATCAAAATCCAGGAGATGCTAAGAATGCCCCTCAAAATCAATAAGAATAGGTCCACACCTTGTCACCCAATAGTAAGATTTACAAGTCTTAGTGACAAAGAGAAAATCTTGAAAGCAGCCCAGGAAAAGAAGTCTGTAACATACAAGGGTAAAAACATTAGATTGGCAGCGGACCTATCCACAGAGACCTGGCAGGCCAGAAAGAACTGGCATGATATATTCAGAGCACTAAACGAGAAAAACATGCAGCCAAGAATACTATATCCGGCTAGGCTATCGTTGAAGATAGAAGGAGAGATAAAGAGCTTCCAGGACAAACACAAGCTGAAAGAATTTGCAAACACCAAACCAGCTCTACAGGAAATATTGAAAGGGATCCTCTAAGCAAAGAGAGACCCTGAAAGTAGTAGATCAGAAAGAAACAGAGACAATGTACAGTAATAGTCACCTTACAGGCAATACAATGGCACTAACTTCATATCTCTCAATAGTTACCCTGAATGTTAATGGGCTAAATGCCCCAATTGAAAGACACAGGGTATCAGAATGGATAAAAAAAAAAAAAACAAAACCCATCAATATGCTGCCTACAAGAAACTCATTTTATACCCAAAAACACCTCCAGATTCAAATTGAGGGGGTGGAAAACAATGTACCATGCTAATGGACATCAGAAGAAAGCTGGGATGGCAATCCTTATATCAGATCAATTAGATTTTAAGCCAAAGACTATAATAAGAGATGAGGAAGGACACTATATCATACTCAAAGGGTCTGTCCAACAAGAAGACCTAACAATCCTAAATATCTATGCCCCTAACATGGGAGCAGCCAACTATATAAACCAATTAATAACAAAATCAAAGAAATACATTGACAGTAATACAATAATAGCAGGGGACTTTAACTCTCCCCTCACTGAAATGGACAGATCATCCAAGCAAAAGATCAACAAGGAAATAAAGGTCTTAAATGACACACTGGACCAGATGGACATCACAGATATATTCAGAACATTCCATCCCAAAGCAACAGAATATACATTCTTCTCTAGTGCACATGGAACATTCTCCAGAATAGACCACATCCTGGGTCATAAATCAGATCTCAACCAGTATCAAAAGATTGGGATGATTCCCTGCATACTTTCAGACCACAATGCTCTGAAGCTAGAACTTAATCACAAGAGGAAATTTGGAAAGAACGCAAATACATGGAGACTAAACAGCATCCTTCTAAAAAATGAATGGGCCAACCAGGAAATTAAAGAATTGAAAGAAATCATGGAAACAAATGATAATGAAAACACAACGGTTCAAAATCTGTGGGACACAACAAAGGCAGTCCTGAGAGGAAAATATATAGCGGTACAAGCCTTTCTCAAGAAACAAGAAAGGTCTCAAATACACAACCTAACCCTACACCTAAAGGAGCTGGAGAAAGAACAAAGAAAGCCTAAACCCCACAGGAGAAGAGAAATCATAAAGATCAGAGCAGAAATCAATGAAATAGAAACTAAAAAAACAATAGAACAAATCAACAAAACTAGGAGCTGGTTCTTTGAAAGAATTAATAAGATTGACAAACCCCTGACCAGACTTATCAAAAAGAAAAGAGAAAGGACGCAAATAAATAAAATCATGAATGAAAGAGGAGAGATCACAACCAACACCCAAGAAATACAAACAATTATAAGAACATACTATGAGCAACTCTACGCCAACAAATTTGACAATCTGGAAGAAATGGATACATTTCTAGAGACATATAAACTACCACAACTGAACCAGGAAGAAATAGAAAACCTGAACAGACCCATAACCAGTAAGGAGATCGAAACAGTCATCAAAAATCTCCAGAAAAACAAAAGTCCAGGACCAGATGGCTTCCCAGGGGAACTCTACCAAACATTTAAAGAATTAATTCCTATTCTCCTGAAACTGTTCCAAAAAATAGAAATGGAAGGAAAACTTCCAAACTCATTTTATGAGGCCAGCATCACCTTGATCCCAAAACCAGACAAGGATCCCATCAAAAAAGAGAATTACAGACCCATAACCTTGATGAACACAGATGCGAAAATTCTCACCAAAATACTCGCCAATAGGATCCAACAGTACATTAAAATGATTATTCACCACGACCAAGTGGGATTTATTCCAGGGCTGCAAGGTTGGTTCAACATCCGCAAATCCATCAATGTGATACAATACATTAATAAAAGAAAGAATAAGAACCATATGATACTCTCAGTAGATGCTGAAAAAGCATTTGACAAAGTGCAGCATCCCTTCCTGATTAAAACTCTTCAAAGTGTAGGGATAGAAGGCACATACCTCAATATTATCAAAGCCATCTATGAAAAACCCACCACAAATATCATTCTCAATGGAGAAAAACTGAAAGCTTTTCTGCTAAGGTCAGGAACACGGCAAGGATGTCCGTTATCACCACTGCTCTTCAACATAGTACTAGAAGTCCTAGCCTCAACAATCAGACAACAAAAAGAAATTTAAGGTATCCAAATTGGCAAAGAAGTCAAACTATCACTCTTTGCAGATGATATGATACTGTATGTGGAAAACACAAAAGACTCTACTCCAAAACTGCTAGAACTTGTACAGGAATTCAGTAAAGTGTCAGGATATAAAATCAATGCACAGAAATCAGTTGCATTTCTCTACGCCAACAAGACAGAAGAAAGAGAAATTAAGGAGTCAATCCCATTTACAATTGCACCCAAAACCATAAGATACCTAGGAATAAATCTAACCAAAGAGGCAAAGAATCTATACTTAGAAAACTATAAAGTACTCATGAAAGAAATTGAGGAAGACACAAAGAAATGGAAAAATGTTCCATGCTCATGGATTGCAAGAACAAATATTGTGAAAATGTCTATTCTACCTAAAGCTATCTATGCATTTAATGCAATCCCTATCAAAATCCCATCCATTTTTTTTTCAAAGAAATAGAACAAATAATCCTAAAATTTATATGGAACCAGAAAAGACCTCAAATAGCCAAAGGAATAATGAAAAAGAAAGCCAAAGTTGGTGGCATCACAATTCCAGACTTCAAGCTCTATTACAAAGCTGTCATCATCAAGACAGTATGGTAATGGCACAAAAACAGACATATAGATCAATGGAACAGAATAGAGAGCCCAGAAATAGACCCTCAACTCTATGGTCAACTAATCTTCAACAAAGCGGGAAGGAATATCCAATGGAAAAAAGACAGCCTCTTCAACAAATGGTGCTGGGAAAATTGGACAGCCACATGCAGAAAAATGAAATTGGACTATTTCCTTACACCACACACAAAAATAGACTCAAAATGGATGAAGGACCTCAATGTGAGAAAGGAATCCATCAAAATCCTTGAGGAGAATGCAGGCAGCAACCTCTTTGACCTCAGCTACAGCAACTTCTTCCTAGGAACATCGCCAAAGGCAACAGAAGCAAGGGCAAAAATGAACTATTGGGATTTCATCAAGATCAAAAGCTTTTGCACAGCAAAGGAAACAGTTAACAAAACCAAAAGACAACTGACAGAATGGGAGAAGATATTTGCAAACGACATATCAGATAAAGGGCTAGTATCCAAAATCTATAAAGAGCTTAGCAAACTCAATACCCAAAGAACAAATAATCCAGTCAAGAAATGGGCAGAGGATATGAACAGATTTTTCTGCAAAGAAGACATCCAGATGGCCAAAAGACACATGAAAAAATGCTCCACATCACTCGGCATCAGGGAAATACAAATCAAAACCACAATGAGATACCACCTCACACCAGTCAGAATGGCTAAAATTAACAAGTCAAAAAATGACAGATGCTGGCGAGGATGCGGATGGTGGGAATGCAAGATGGTGCAACCACTCTGGAAAACAGTGTGGAGGTTCCTCAAAAAACTAAAAATAGAGCTATCCTATGACCCAGAGATTGCACTACTGGGTATATATCCTAAAGATACAAACGTGGTGCTCCGAAGGGGCACGTGCACCCGAATGTTTATAGCAGCAATGTCCACAATAGCCAAACTGTGGAAAGAGCCTAGATGTCCATCAACAGATGAATGGATAAAGAAGAGGTGGTATATATACACAATGGAATACTATGCAGCCATCAAGAGAAATGAAATCTTGCCATTTGTGACGACGTGGATGGAACTAGAGGGTATCATGCTTAGTGAAATAAGTCAATCAGAGAAAGACAACTATCATATGATCTCTTTGATATGAGGAAGTGGAGATGCAATGCGGGGGTTTGGGGTGAGGTAGGAAAAGAAAAAATGAAAAGATGGGATTGGGAGGGAGACAAACCATCAAAGACTCAATCTCAAAAAACAGACTGAGGGTTGCTGGGGGGAGGGGGGACGGGAGAGGGTGGTGGGGATATGGACATTGGGGAGGGTATGGGCTATGATGAGTGCTGTGAAATGTGTAAACCTGGCGATTCACAGACCTGTACCCCTGGGGATAAAAATACATTATATGTTTATTAAAATAAATTAATTTAAAAAAATATTTATTTAGAAATAGTTTTCACTGTTACCTTTAAACAGAAATAAATTCCCTTCTTCACTCTTACCTTTAAATATGAATAAATTCCCTGTTTCTCTATTCCTGAATATAATTCAAAGTAATTACTCAATTAGTTAGTATTTAAAAGAGCTTTCTAAGCTGCTTATGTCATGACCCATAATTTATATCTGGCATTTGTAAGGTATTAAGGGAAGAAACATTGCTATATATTTGTATGAAATATGTTTAAGTGATTTAAGAGATTCCAATCAATAGAATTAGCATTCCATATAAAATACTCATTAGAACATAACGTTTAGAACAAATGTTACTCCAAATAAATAAAGGGCAGTAATTATGCTACGATACATTTCTACTCGAATAAATCAAGCTGTGATGCTAGACAATTAAAAATGCAGACAACCTTATTTGGTGAGTAAATGAAGATTAAGAACAGTGATCACTATAATAGAGATAAAATGTATTTGCTTCAGAGTTAAAAGCCATACAAAAAAATCTAAACATGTTGTCAAGGGACATCATATAAAATGCAGTCGAAGCAGCTGACTTACGGGCATGGGGTAGTATAAAACTGATAGTATAGTATATACTATAGTATATACTATATAGTAGTATAAAACTCCCAAGGCATCAGCTTTGGGAGGAGAAAGATTGGAGAATATTTCCAGGATATAAACATGGGGTAAGGAAGGGAGTGATAAATGATTTGGGAGGCTTTGGGAGGAAATCACTCTTTAATGGCAAAAGCCTCTGAAAAATAATCTCAAGGTTATTTCACGCTCTTTTCTTGATGATTCCAAGATTCTTAGATACTAGCTTAATGGTGATGCTTGACTTGGTGGGACTCAGCTGTGTTTCTAGATATCAACCAACTTAGTACAAAAACGGCTGGAATCTTCATCAATGCGACAAGTCGGCATTAGCGACAGGAACATTACAGTGGACCCTGCACAGCTCATGGGTTAAGGGTGTCAAACCCCTGCAAAGTTGAAAATCTGTGTATAACTTTAGTTCTCCCAGACCTTAACTACTAACAGTATACTATCAGCCAGAAGACTTACAGATCATGTGAACGGTCAACTAACACACATTTTGTATGTTCTATGCCTTGTATACTTTATTCTCATCATAAAGACGCTAGAGACAAGAAAATGGTATTTAAAAATCATAAGGAGGAGATAGTACAGTTACAGTACGGAATGCATGTTCACTGAAGGAAAAAATCCACTTCTAAGTGGACCCAGCATTGTCCAAGGGTCAGCCATAATTTCAATGTTGGGTTAATTAGACAAAAGTGGGTAGTGTGTTAAGTTTGACTCTTCCTCTTCTCAGGGTTCCTTCTGAAATCCCAAGCTCAAAACAAATCACTCTGTGTGATCAATTAATGTATTAATTCCAGGGGATTTGCATGGATATTTTTCAAGCCTTTGTCTCTCAAACAAGAATTTTGTTGTACCGGAAATTACCACCAGAAGTTTGGACTTTACAGTAGAAATGCCTTTGATCTTAAGAACCATTGACAATCTTTTTTCTTTTTAAGTGGTTTTTATAGTAAAGATTGCTGAGTTACATGAAAACTACTAAACTTTGCCATCATGGTGAGCAGGTATTTGCAGATAATGCGCAAATAAATGCATAGAGTTGTTTTCCAAGAAAACTTTCTTTATAAAAACAGGTGGTGGGTTGCATTTGGCCCAAGAACCTTAGATAGCAGAAGATAAAGAAGATGAAAAAAATAAATTATAACACCGAGAGCATTTTGTTTTTGTAAGGACTAGAAGTGGAATGGAGATTGCTTTGCTGATTAAAGGCAGTTGGACCTGGACCCTGCTGACCAGCAAAGGAGTAGAACACATTTCCAAAGGGGGTTTTCATACCCTGGGCAGTGTGCAAGTCATCTACGTTGACTGTCCTTAATTTCTGAAAGTCTTTTCAATCCCCACAAAATTGCATTCTGAAATCATCAGGTGTGAAGACTTGATTAGAAGTCCATTTGAGGGGTGCCTGGGTGGCTCAGTGGGTTAAAGCCTCTGCCTTCGGCTCAGGTCATGATCTCAGGGTCCTGGGATCAAGCCCTGCATCGGGCTCTCTGCTCAGCAGGGAGCCTGCTTCCTCCTCTCTCTCTCTCTCTCTCTCTCTCTCTCTGCCTACTTGTGATCTCTATCTGTCAAATAAATAAATACAAATCTTTAAAAAAAAAAAGAAGAAGAATTCCATTTGAAAGAGCACCAGTGATGAGTGACCTGCATTAAATTTTCACAATATATTGTAAAGCCTGGATTGCCTTTTCAGCATATTGGCAGCTGCTGAAGGCAGAGAGGAAGTATAAATACATTGTCAAAAACTGAGTACCCCCGCTGGTCCTGCTACTGCATTCTGAGTTGGCCGAAAAGCCATCACCAAGTTCCTATAACACAACAGGAGGAAACACTACATTATCTTTTTAAGGAAGGATGATCTGTCTTTGGTAAAATCATATTGCTTGAAAGGTGGTAGTCTGTGAGCTTAAATGTGGAGGAAAACCAAAAGAAGCCTTTATCAGTATCAACGCTATCTTTATACACCCCAGTTGGGAACATATGTTTGTGTTTTGTTCAAATATCTGTCACTGGAAAATGTACTTTTTTTTTTTTTTAAAAGATTTTTATTTATTTATTTGACAGAGAGAGAGAGATCACAAGTAGGCAGAGAGAGAAGGAAGCAGGCTCCCCACCGAGCAGAGAGCCCATTGTGGGACTTGATCCCAGGACCCTGAGATCATGACCTGAGCCAAAGGCAGAGGCTTAACCCACTGAGCCACCCAGGCACCCTGAAAATGTACTCTTTTTAATACAAAGATGTTACCAATGTTTTGTGGTAGCAGATACTAGGGCTGAGATACAAAGACCGTCTGGATTACTTTTCGTGTTAAACATACTGTGCACCATGACCCATCTTGTGTGTGTGTGAGTGTGTGTTTGTGGAGCTCGACACCCCACTTTCCATAACTCTTGAAATAACTGATGTAGGCTGCTGGGTTTCCACTCCCGAATGTAGACACCTAGAGTTAGCTAGGAGTGCTGGGAGTCATGCCCCTAGGTTGACCATTAGCTGGTTTGACAGTCCATCTTCCCTGATTAAAACTAAGAAGACCCTGACTTTCTAGTTCAGATGTCCTATGAAGTCCAGCTGAGTCTGGGAATTTGCTCTTTTTTTTTTCCCATCAGTCTATGAAGTCAGTATTCTCCCTCTGGCTCGGGGACCCATCCTCGATATTGGACAGGAGTGCCCCATCATGGCTTGCTTCTTTGTTCCTCTACTTCTTAGGGTTAAATCAACGTCTGTGCTCTCAACCTAACGAATAAACTCAAGTTGGCAATGAAGTAGGAATCACCGCACAGGGTGATATTTGAGGTTTTCCAACATCAAATAGCTTCGTGTCACTTTACCAAGCTAGCGGTTCATTTTCTTGGGTTAAAAACACGAAGAACCACAATGCCAAACATTACTGGAGCACCTGCTGTTTTGTTTTGTTTTGTTTTGTTTCGTTTTGTTTTGTTTTTTCCCCAGGTCTGTCTCTGAAAGTTGAGAGCTGATGTGATTGATTGCTGTCTGCATGGTTGCCGTTTCATGGCATTTTGAAAGGGAAAATATGGACTCGGCTTTTTTATGCATGGGACTCTTGGCCCTGGTTGGTTTGGGGAAGCTGTGTCCGAAATGGTTGTGTCAAATTTTATACTCACTGCTCTTACACTGGTAAGAATGGACAGGGAGGTAGGTAGAACAGACCCACCCATCAAAGATATCCATGCCCTGGTCTTCAGACCCTGAGAATACATTAGGGTCACCAACCAAATGGCGTTGACTTCCCTGATGGAATTAAAGTTGCTGGTGGATGTAAAGATAAGGCAATTATCTTGGATTATCCCACCATTGCCTTCTTAAATGTGGAGGAGGGGTGACAAGAGAGTCACACAGACAGGAGTGCGAGGAAGACATGACTGGCAATTTTTGGCGATGAAGATGGAAGAAGCCATGAGGCCAGGAATGCAAGAAGCTTCTAGAAGCTAGAAAGGTCAGGGGAACAGACTCTGCACTAGAGCTTCTGGGAAGAAATACAGAACTACCAGCAGCTTGATGTTAGCCCAACAAAATATCCAGCTATAATTACAGGATTGCACGTGCAGTGTTGAAGACACTAAGTTCAGGGTAATTTGTTCCAGTGGCCATAAGAGACTAACCCAATCATCGCTGAACCTCACCCAAATCCTCAGCTACCCCCGACCCCAGAGACAAATGTCCACGATTGGATAGAGGATGATAATGGAATCAGATGGGATGACTGTCAGGAATGAAAGAGGAAGTTGAACTTGTTTCACACACCAGAGAATTTTCTCATTTTTCTTTCTTTCTTTTCCCCTGCCCTCCCTGGAATCATCCAGACACCCTTGGGATTTCTATCTAGTCACAATATTTAATTAAGGAACTTTTCCCCCTTCTCTTCAAGGGTTGAGTGACTGACCCCGTTAGGTCAAGCAATCAATGCATTCCATCTTACACTTATTAAGTGGGGGGATCGATTAGTGGCAAGCAGAGAACGGACTGAGTTAAGCCCACCAACCAGAGCCGAGCAAACTCAGAGACAACTGTGAATGTCAGCTCTGGCAGTTCCGGGCTCTGCCTAAATGTCACCCAGAGGAGAGAAATCCGCATTGTCCATGGGAGAAAGCCTGTTGTTTGGGCAAAGCCACAGGAGAGATATTTCCAACTTTCACTGAGGTTAATGAGTTCCATTTTTGTATAGACTTCAGGTAAAGGCACAGCATTCACATGGAAATGTATTTTAGGCAGTAAAATGCACAGACCTGAAATTCGAGAGAATGCTGAGAATTTCACAAAGAATCTCAGGTTCCCGCTGTTTTGCAAAGTGAGTACAACTGTGTTGAGTCAAGCTGGAAACATTCCTGGTGATATTATTTCATCAGAGACAGGGAGTGCCTGCGATAGAAGTCAGAAGTTAAGCAAAATCAAAAAATACTCCAGACTTAGTGCCTTTTCTTGAATGATAAACTATCAAAATTTTAGAGAACCCGTATTTCTATGTTCCATGGGAAAATTGTGGGTGAAACACATAGTTTAAAGCCAGAATTAAGATGTGTTTTCAGATGCTCTGCATTTCCTTGCTTTTTGTTTGTCTGCTTGTAGTAGACGAGTAGTCTTGGTCAAGGTTTGCATGTTAGTTCAGATCCTCTGCGATGCAGGCAGGATGGGATTAGGTGACCAAAGGTTTATTAGGGGATATTTGTGAGAGACTATGGGGAAAGAGACTGCAGAGACTGGGAGAGCTGTCAGACCACCATGGATTTCTAACCTACGGTGCATCAGTGCATCGGGGTGGGGTGGAAGTAAGGTGGTGAGGAAACATGCTGGCTTGCAGCATTGTTCAAAGAAATCCACAAGACTGTGGGAGGATTTGCAAATCAAAGGCACAAATCGGTTGCCAGAGGCGTCCTGTGAGACCAAGGAACAAGCCTGTCTTTGTCTTCCTGCTGCTTTCAGGAACTGGTGGGGAGCAGCCCCAAGATGCTTAAATTTGGTTCAGATGCAGGGGTGGATTGCAGAGCTCAGCAGCCAGGCTCCTTAATCAACTATGCATTCAAAGATCTGCCCAACACATCTTTATGGCTGCCAATGCTGACAACCGCTTGCTTTTGGCTTCTCCTAGTTTATCAGATCTGAGACGATTCCTTTGTGTACTCTGGAAGCATGAGTGTTCATGTTGCTTTGGACTGGAGTCTGGAGAGTTCGTTTGGATGGGCGTCTGATTACAAACACCAATGAGAGTTCTCGGTTGACTATCACTAAACCATCTCTTGATGCAGAAAGACGGCATGAAAGTTACTCTCAGCAGCTGGTTGAAGAAGTCCTCCAAGATCATGTGGGTATTCTAGCTAACAAAAGGACACATGAAGGTAAAGGATACTTAGGTTGCCCCTTAGATTACTTGAATCTCCTACACCAGGGCACAAGCCTTCTTGAATCAGGCCCTGAGTCTCCTACCCATGGAATCATACACTGGACATGTTTGGATTCAAGATTATCCCTGAGGAAGGTTTTGATAAGGAGTCTATAGCATCCTTCATGATATGTCCTTTTGAACACAGTAGAAGAAAAACCTGGTTCTGTCCGTTAAAGAATCTTCTTTTCCTTGTATTTGGAGAGGGGAATGTGCTAATTAAATATTTTGGTGAAAAATACGGTGATGATGGTGGTGTTGATGGTGATTATGATGGTGATGACAGTAATGGTGATGGTGATGATGGTGATGACAGTAATGGTGACGGTGATGAGGATGATGATGGAGATGATAGTAATGGTGACAGTGATGATGATGATAGTGGTGGTGATGATGATGATGATGATGGAGATGATGGGGATGATGGTGATGGAGATAGTGGAAATGATGGGGATCATGGTAATGGTGATTGGGAAGGGACTGTCCATGTGTAAAAAGTAGGAATGAGAAAAGTTGAAAGCAATAGCCAAGATACTTCTAAAAAGAAGGTGTAGAATGAAGGAGGGAGTGTCCCACAATTTTAAATCCTGCTTGGCTCCCAAGAGAGAGTTGTCTAGCTAGAGATGCATGATGTTTGTTTGTTTGTTTTTTTCTTCTAGTGTTTGGTCTTGTTTTTCCAAGTACAAAAGCAATCCGCTGATGGTAGTTTATGAAAATTTCTCTTCCAAACTCCAAACCTTTGGGTAGAGAGTCACACATGTCTTGAAGCAAAGTGCTCATCTGAAATGCACACTCTCCCCATATTCCTTAAGTGAATTACTGAGAACTCGGACACATTCTCTCTCTTCCCATCATTTCTAATAGCTTCAGAGTTTTTGGTAACTTGCTCATCTTTGAATTGACAAGACTACTCGGAAAGGCTACTTGAGAACTTGAGAGAATATTAGTCTCGAGTTGCAATAAATGATCTATGTTGATACACAGATTTGGGAGGTGAATAGGTTTAAAGGACTCACACTCTCTTGCTCTGTTTAGGATGCTATGACAAAAATGTCCCAGACTGGGCAGCTTAAGGAAGAAACATTCATTTCTCACAGTTCTGGAGATTGAATGTTAAGGATCAAGGGACTTGCAGATTTGGTGAGTTCAGAACCCACTTCTTGGTGCATAGATGGCCATCTTCTCACTATGTCCTCCCTTGATCGAACGGACGAGGGGGCTCTCTGGGATTTCTTTCATAAAGACACTAAACCCAGTCATGTGGTGTCCACTCTCATGACCTAATCACCTCCACAGAGCCCTGCCTCCCTGCAGACCATCCTCTTGGGGATTGGGTTTCAGCCTATGAATTTGGATGTCTCAAGCTCCCCTTCTGTAATCCTTGAGGCATTTTTTATAGGGGTGTGGTTAACATTCTTCATTCCTCTGGTTGTAACGATTTTATTTTACATCAAATGTGTATGTAATATCCTTTTTGGCAAGAAGGAGGGACATCCTCCTAAATCGTTAATATGTCCAAAGAAATTGCTTCTTTCTCTGACAACAATGAATTTCTTCAGACTCTGAGCTGTTCCTTTGATGCCTCTTGTATTTCTTCAGCATAAATATCTGGGAGGACAGCAACAGTCACTAAGGTTTTGTCATGCCTGGCTTGACACTGACTATGTCTTTGCCTAATTAAAGAGAAACTTTCTGATTTGCATTTAATTTTTTTTTTAATTTGTTAAGTCTGTGGAACATTGGCACAATTCATAAGGGTCTAAGAGAGGCTTTTGTGGTACGTATGGTTTCTGGTTCCTTCCTGTATAATGTAAATGTAATTGTGAAAGTTTTCTTATAATCAACCATACCTTAAGATCAGTTATTAATATACAGAAGAAGGTATTAAAGTAAATTAACAGATCTAGCAATATGGCAGTAAGATAAGGACTGGACATAAGTAAAGACTCAGGTGTGTGCCTATTACAAAGCCTTTCTTCTTATTATTGAAAAGATGAAATAATGACTTTATCATGACTCTCCCGTTTATTCTGATGGCAATTCCGAATGGAAGAGCAAATCTATAGCATTATATTAAACATATTTTTTTTCTTTAAATGTGAAGGAACTTTAAGGATTTTGGAGGACAGGCATGTCATCAAAGACTCCTTGAGGCCATTTGCTGGAAATATAAATGAAAACCGATCCCCTCATTGAACACTGGGAACAGATACAGATAATTCTTGTATGTTAAAGAAAACATGTTACATGTCCCACACTGTTGCCTCATTGCACATGGACTGTGGACAGGCTCGATATTCTTTTCTTTTTTTTTTTTTTAAAGATTTTATTTATTTATTTGTCAGAGAGAGAGAGGGAGAGAGAGCGAGCGAGCACAAGCAGAGGCAGAGGGAGAAGCAGACTCCCCACCAAGCAAGGAGCCCGATGTGGGACTCAATCCCAGGACGCTGGGATCATGATCTGAGCCGAAGGCAGCTGCTTAGCCAACTGAGCCACCCAGGCGTCCCCAGGCTCGATATTCTATTACATAATCAGAGCACCTTCACCTAGTGTGTGATGATAATAGATAATATATATTTATTCCTATCAATACCCTTCTTTTTCCTTATAGATGCTGCAGGCTAGTTCAACAGATGAAGTAGAGTGTATCAGGGGCCAGGCTGGGCAAGGCTTTCAGACAAGATATTGTACATGGCTCATGTCAGCTCTGAGAGGACCAAATCAAATATTTAGAGCTGATTTTCAGCTCCCTGGTATTTATTCTTACAACCCAATAGATTTCTTTTATGTTTCGTTTTATATATACGAAAATGATCTACAGGAAAACCAGCAAATGTGCCTCAGTTTTCTGTGAGCAAACCCCCGCTCACATACATCTGTGCTATAATCCTCTTTTCATGCAGAGGAAGAACAAAGAGGGCACAAGTTATGCCCGGCAGGTAGGCTATCTTTATTATATCATTTAGTAGAAATATATCCTTCTAATAGAAATTTTAAAACTTTGACATTTAACTCGACTCCAAGTAACTGTACATGGCCAAGATGGAATTATGTTCATATTCAGGATGTAGGAACAGAAAAGTGGCATGGAGGTATTTGAGGAACGATAACTGACATGAAATTTACATTAATTAAAGGAGTGAATAATCACTCTAATAAAATTATAAGAAAATGTGCTGTAGAATAATGATGAGACAAGGATTTTAGAGAAGGTGTCACTCTAACTTTATTTTTAACCAGAATTAACTTGGAATCAGGATGTCTGGTTATATTCTAATAGAGTCAATCTTCACTGGGAGTTCTACACCGAGAAGAATAAACAATGGTTCTTTCAAGAGGAGAGAGTAGGTAGGCATTGCTTCTCATTTTCTTGCAATAATTTCTAAATGTTTTCCACCTATATGACACTATGCATTCTCCTCTGCATTCTTAGACACCGTTAAAAATTGGAAGACTTTGTTTTTATTGGTATTATTGGTAGCAAATTTCATAAAGTGTCAAATATTTTGAAACCATCACAAAGATTTTATCTGGAGAAGGTCAAGGGAAGAACCCATCAGTTACTACCTTTTGTGAAAACATTTTGGGTTTGTGGCAAGGAATATGGAGGGACTGCTTCTGTAATCCTTGAGGCATGTTTACAGGGTGTGGCTAACGTACTTCAATTCTTTAGTAATTAGCTTGGAATCCACAATTTTCATGGGTTTTTTTTGTCCTCTGGAATATGGACATACCACCCACAGTGGATGCCAGGCCGAGAGGTAGACATGGACTAGAGGTCTCCTTCATCTCTGTTCACATCTGATCCTCACCCAGATAGTATCAAGCTGGATAGTCAGGGAGAAGCTCCTTAAAGAAGGGTCATTCTAAGATAGGCTCCAGTGAGTCTCAAATCCTAGTATTCACATCTTTGTGTGATTCTGTTTGAGCGTTGGCTGTCCCAGTGATATCTCTCTATCCAAAGGAACAGGAAAGAAGTGATAGGGTGTCCTCTCTGTGATTGTTTCCTCAAAGACTGACGTCTGTCTGTCTTGCTAACACTCTTTTTAATCTTCTCAACTTACAGGCTTTGATAAAATAAGTGGTCGTGCTTGAAAGGTTCACATGGCTCGGATATTGGAGGGGGGGGGTCTCTTACCAACTGTTATGAACTGAATGTTTGTGTTACCTACAAATTCATCTATTATAGCTCAAATTCCCAATATGATGGTATCTGAGGTGGGGCCTTTGGAAATAATTAGGTTTACATGAGGTTGGAGGCCACCATGAAAGAAGAGATACCAAGCTCTGTCTCTCTTTCTGTTTATCTTTCTGCATGCACACAAAGAAGAAGCCATGTGAACACAAAGGAAGATGGTGGTCATCTACATGTCAAGAGAAGAGGACCCTACCTTGTTGACATCTTGATCTTGGACTTCCTGATCTCCAGAACTGTAAGAAATGAATGCCTATTGTTTGAGCCACCCAGTCTATGGTATTTTGTTATGACAGCATGAGCAGATGACAAAACGAATGAAGACCCTTTATCCAACAACCCAGGAGGAACTGAATTCTGCCAACAGATTGACTGAACTAAGCAGTGGATCTTTCCCTAGTCAGGCCTTTGGATGAGACTGTAGTTGGGCCACCATGTCAACAGCAGTCTTGTGAGAGACCCTGAGATATACGACCCAGCTCAACCATGCCTAGACGCCTCACACAGACATGGGGAGAGAAGCCTGTTGCCCTTAAGCGACACACTTGTTGTGATTTGTGATGAAGCCATAGCTAACAACTCATGAGAATGTAAGACTGCAGGTAGAATCATGGGTTTCAGTTGCAAAGATGACAAAGTGCCAGATATTCTAGGAAAATAAGGTCTAGCAGATAATTACCCAGGGCAGTAAATCAGAAGTAGGGGATGGAGTATAAGGATGAAAAATGTGCCATGATTTGCTCAAACATCCAAGTCTCGTCCATTCTCTATTTCATTTCTGTCTTATTTGGCTCCTTACCCACACTGTTGGAAGAAGCTAACCCCTGAGGTCAAGGAATCTTGTCTGCCCTGTTGAATTTGGGTAGTCACATTCGATTTTCTTTCTTTTTTTTTTTTTTTCCATTCCCTTGAATCTTTAGTTCCAGTGCTCTTGCCAAAAGTTAGAGAATGAAGGGGGATAGTTTTGATGCTGGAACAAAGTAACGGGTCCCTACCACTGCGTGTAGAAGACAGTTTGCATATAGTGAGGACCTAGAGGGAACTGAAATGGCATAAATTTTCCTGGCGCTAGAAAAGACTTGCTGTACAGTGCAAATCAATAATTCACAATCTTCATCTGATAAAATTACTGTTAATTAAGTCTTTCCAATCAACAAGAGAAGTCATTCATTCACAAGGCTATGAATAAATTCTGGATCAAACTTATGCAAATAGTGACTTTGCTCCTTGAATCAAAGTTACTTTAGTAGGTGATAGCAGTAAATAAAACATTATATATCCTCCTTTCTTCCTTTGATGTTCTAAATCTCTTGTTCATCATGGCAATAACAAGCTCAAAGCAACGAAGTACATGAGAACCCTACAGAATTGAATTACGATGAGTAGGCTTAACTCGCTTTAGCCCATTAAATAGCAAAGGGGACTCTGTTGGCATTTATATTTCAGTGGGATCTATCTGTGGAGGCCACAGATGTCATCACTGGCATT
The DNA here is from genome assembly GCA_020311275.1 of Eira barbara. Classification (NCBI taxonomy): domain Eukaryota; kingdom Metazoa; phylum Chordata; class Mammalia; order Carnivora; family Mustelidae; genus Eira; species Eira barbara. The sequence continues at coordinate 3,216,169 of JAHRIG010000284.1, read as the reverse complement.
TAGAGGGAGGATAAGAGGAGATATTAAGGGGGTGGGTGGATAGTTTCTTTCTACTTCTATTGCAAAAGCCAGACTAAGGAAAGTTGGTCGTAAATTTCAGCAGAAAAGAGGGAAGCTGGATTTCATTTAAAAATTTGGGATGCAAAAGTTCTGAGTATCTTCCCATGACAGAAGCAACAATAACTCTTTTAACTCTTAAGTCTACATCAGTTAAAAACAGACAGAGAGAGACATCATTGCTGTCACTCCTCAATGACAACAGATGCTGGGTGATATATACTTTTTCTATCCCAGACTTTTGGATTTCAGAATGTACACGGATAAAGCTGAAAGGAGACTGCATTCACATTACAAAGAGTCCATCCAAGAGTGATCGCGAAATGATGGTGAAGTTTTATCTGACCACTATTCCTTATGTCATTTCAATACATGCAGTAGAAAGATGATAAGAGATTGGAAAATAATTGGAGAAATTAATTCCTATAAAAATATCTTTTCTAGTAATTTTTCAACTTAAAGGAGAACCAGTAAGAGCAGGCAGTTTCTCAGGAAAGGGTGACTCCCAAATAACATAACGTCAAACCTCTATGTCTGTGCAGGAGGTTGGGACACTGGTTCCTTTCATGGGACGTCCTGGTAGCCAAACAGTGGGATCAAAGATACTGCTTCAAAAGAGTTCCTGAGTGGAAAGAACCTCCCCATGGCCATCACAACAAGATAAAAGTATATCGAAATACATTATTTTCTTAAAAGCATGCCTTAGTCTATGGGGAACTCACTGTTGGTATATCTCTAAAATAAAGAGGCATCAAAACATGACATATATTAATAACTCTTCTTTCTCAGTATATCCATGATCTGAAAGTCTTGTCGGTGTACATCTTTGAAAGAAAAACACACTTGATTCAGGAATGAATATTATGGCATTAGAGAGGGAAATTTCAGGGGTTTTTTGTATTTCCTTACCCTACCTACTGAGTTATTTTTCTGCCATCTAGTCAACTCAGTTTCCCCCAAAATGCTTCAAATGTAGCCCTAAAAAGAGAAATTGCCCAATTTTTAAAAAATGAACAAAGGATTTGGATAGATTTTTCACCAAAGAAGAGCTATAAATGGCTGATAAGCACATAAAAAGATACTAGATGTCGTTAGTCATCCAGGAAATGCAAATCAAACCTCACTGAGACACCACGGCATGGAATGGCAAAATTAAAAAAAAAAAAAAAAAAAAGGGAAAATTGTTAAGTTGTTAAGTACTCAAGATGATGGAGCTCAGAGTTGGCATTCTGATGCTTTCCTGGTAGATTCCTAAAAGGTAAATGTAGATTCCTAATCAATGCAAAATGGGGCATCTCCTTTAGGAAACAATTGGGCCATCCTTCAAAACAGTAAACATGGCACTGCCCACAACCCAGCGTTCCTTCTCCAGGATATATTTACATAGGAGAAATGAAAACATACGTCCACATAAAAACTGGCACACTGATGCTCACAGAAGCATTGTTTGTAATAATCACAAAGAGAGAAAAAAATTCTTGATGCCCATCAAATGATAAATGCAGGAACCAAACACAGTAAAGGTATATCATGGACTATTACTTGGTAATGAAAAGGAATTAAGTTTGAATACGTTCTAAAATGTGGAGGGACCTTGATCATGTTATGTCGAGTGAAAAAGTCAGAGACAAAAGGTCACCTATTGGATGATTCCATTCACAAGAAATGTCTACTGTAGGGAAATGCATAGAGACAGCAAATAGGTTCATGATGTCCAGGGGCTGAGGGCAAGGAGGGACTGCGGAGACTGCTAATGGTATGGAGTTTTCTGTGGGGTGATAAAAGCATTACACAATCGAATAGTAATGATGGTTGTACAACATTGCGAACACAGTAACATATGGTAAGCGGGACATTTAAAGGTGAATTTTAATGCCTTGTGGATTATACAATTGCTATTTTAAAAAATCATAGGTAGCATTCTACAAATGAGTGCAAATGAAACACTATTTTTACTTATTTGTTTTTTTGTTTCAAGTTTTCATTTTCATTCTAGTTAGTTAACCTCTAGTGTAATGCTGGTTTTAGAGTAGAATTTAGAGATTCTACCAGTGCTCATCCCAGCAAGTGCTCTCCTTAATCCCTATCTAGCCCTTCCAATCAACCAATGGGTTAAAGAACAAATTAGGAGGAAAATGGGAAACTACCTTGAGACGTATGAAAGCAAAAATACCACACGCATACCACTTATGAGATGCAGCCAAACCAGGACTTAGCGGGACCCTTAGTGGTCAGTGTCTCCATTAGAACAGAAGAAAAGTCTCCCAGAAACAAACTAACTTCACCCTTCAAGGAACTAGAAAAGGAAAAACCAACAAAGGCCAGAGTTTGCAGAAGGAAGGAGTAGTAAAGATTAGAGCAGAAATAAGTAAAATAGAAAAAAAAAAAAAAGGAAAAAAAATCAGTGAGACTAACAGTTGTTTAAAACAAAAAATACAACGAGAAATTATAAAGAGGGTTTTAGGCGATGCCACAGAAATCAACAGGGTCATCATATACTATGTGAACAATGATGTGCAAAACAGTCAGGTCACCTACAAGGAATTATTACGTTCCTAGAAGCACACAAACCTACCAAGCCTGCATCATGAAGAAGCAGACAATGTCAGCAGACCAGCAAGTGGTAGAGAGAATGGTTCCACGATGGAAACCCACCCAGTAGAGAAAAGCTCAAGACCAGATGACTTCAAGGGTGAATTCTGACTAACACCTGAAGAACGAATGCCAATCCTGTCACATCCTTCTCAAGAATCCAAGGCGAGAGAAGACGTCCAAACTCATGTTTGAGGAGCTAGCTTTGCTGTCTCCCCACACAGCTGTCCACCCTGCCTGCAGCTGCACATGTGGCCCCATTCAGCTTTCCCCTGCCCCCAAGCAGCTCCCAAACAAGCTCTGCAGATGCACGGGCCCTGTCACTATTCTGCTTAAACCAGCAGCTTCTCAGCCAGTTTATAAGAACCCATCGATCTCTCCCCAGGACTGCAAGGTCATAGACTGGGCATCTGTGCCCAGTTATGACACCACCTTTTAATCTATGTTATCCCTGCCCATCCCTATCACTCAGGACTTCCTTCTTTCCTTACCTCCTGCCCATCCTCATCACTCAAAACTTCCTTCTATCTTAACCTCCTGACCATCTCCATCACTCAGGACTTCCTTCTTTCCTCACTCCT
>JAHRIG010000284.1:3000862-3212929 GCA_020311275.1 Eira barbara | reverse complement strand
CTCCTGACCATCTCCATCACTCAGGACTTCCTTCTTTCCTCACTCCTTAACATCTCCATCAGTCAGGACTTCCTTCTATCTTTACCTCCTGACCATCCCCATCACTCAGGACTTCCTTCTTTCTTCATGTCCTGTCCATCTCCATCACTCAGGACTTCCTTCTATCTTTACCTCCTGACCATCCCCATCACTCAGAACTTCCTTCTATCTTTACCTCCTGACCATCCCCATCACTCAGGACTTCCTTCTTTCTTCATGTCCTGTCCATCCCCATCACTCAGGACTTCCTTTGACTCTTATGAAAGTCCTCACCTCATAATGAGTCCCCTTCTATCTAGAAAACTTCCTCCTCCCTGACGCTAAAGATGGGCTTCTTTCCACCCTTCTGACTAGACTGTCACATGCTCCCGGGCAGTTCTCGTCAGAGTATGCCCACCATACACCTGCTTTTTTGTCACCATATAACCCATACCATCCAAAAAAATGTGGTTCTTTCCCCTTGTTCCCGTTGTTTATTTTCTGAGCTGCAAAGTCAGGTCTTCTCTTGGAAACCAAGTGCATCCCAGAAGCTAACGGGAAATCAGGCACCTAAAAATCACTACATAAATATCCCCTGAATAGACGAAATTTCCGAACAAGCTTTTGGTACAAATCGTTAGCACTTCAGGACATTAAGCATCATGAGCCGTTAAAAAGAAGAACATGTCCTAAAGGATCACCAGTGTGAAGATGTTCTAAGACAGTACACAATTATTTTAGTGGTGTCATGAAATACATTTCGAGGTAAATTAGAACTTCAAGGGGGATTTCCAGTGAAAAATGTAATAAAAGCTGGGCAGTGGAGCCATTAAGGATTGTGACGTTATAGGATGCAAAACTCCTTTGTCCCCGTTGAGGGTCTAACATCATATAATTCACGTTGAGAATGATCTATCTGTGCATATAGTCCTTTGCTCGTTATTTTGAAATAATGACATTTTCCTAGAACCAATTTTACCAGCCCTGAGTATAATAGTTCCCCAATTTGTATGAAAGCCATGGAAATTTCCCTAGTTTGAGATGCTGCAAATTCCCCATATAAGATACATCTTTTCAGGGGATGTACCATGAGTCCAAGAACTTGAAGAGAATGGATGTTCTTCTACTTCTTCTACTCTTGTCAGAATTTCTAGTTTGCTGCTGATTGAGAGCAGAATATGGTAGGTTAACTGCTTGATTCCCCCCACCCTGGGAGAGGGAATGAGAGAAGTAATCACAGACCCAGAAGGGATTCTCCAAATACTATGGACTCTCCGTCTTTAAAATAACCTCAACCATCAGGTGGTAGACTCTGAGAGCGGGGCGGTGAGGAGTGCTTTAGGCAGCTTTGGGAAGGACTGATGGGCAGCCTTGTTACCTGAGTTTGCAGGCTGTCCACCTGGTTTCTGGGCCACACCATCCACCCTCCCTCTCTCTGGACACAGACCACACAGCACCACCTACTGGGCCCCTCACACCACAGGTGTGTTCTTCCTCTTGTGAAAACACCTCGTTCTGGTTATCGTGGGGCATATACAGGCAATGGAACACTAGGAAACCCTCACTATATTGCTAACATTTGTGCCATTTAATGGCATTGGTATATTATGGCCCTAAAAATCACATGAGGGGGAAAGGAAAAATTCCCCAGTGACGTGTCCAAGTTTCGTGTAGGAGCTGGGGATGGAAACCGGGATGATAGGAGAGTCAGTTCCCTCACCTCGCACAAAATACCGTCTCTCAGGGGGAGAAGACGTGAATGGAGTTCAGGGTCACTGTGCGATTTTCGTGTAAGGACACCGTTTCAAAGCTCTCTGATCAACACCATTGCAAGAATTTGTGATGCGTTAGTAAAAAGTGTGTATATACAGACACGTGCATGTGCACATACAGTAAAACTCACAGAAGTATATTATTTATACTTATAAACATATCGGATGCAATAATTTATATTATATATGTACATAGAAATATGGCAAATATACAGTTAGGTTTTGCAGACGCTACAGACACACACGTCTTCTTAACCATTCATAATAAAGTGTGTGTGTGTGTGTGTGTGTGTGTGTGTGTGCAGCCTTAGCCAGTAAAAATATTTTCTAAAGCAAGAAGCAGAACTGACCTTTGGTTGTCCCCCCAAAGCTGGAGGAGATGTATAACCAGCCGAGCTGGGGGAAGATGATTTCGATGCTATAACCTTCTTTCATTCGCAAGGAATGTCCTTGGTGTTTCTGGCATAACAACGTGAAAAGGAGAGAAGGGCCACAGTGGATATGCACTCCTACGTAATTCGGTATCGGTTCCATCAAAGATAGGGGCATGGGGGCACGACACCATGACCTAGACCACGGTTATCCAACCCGATGCCAATATTAACCCACGAACCACGTGTCCCAAGAATAGTCTTTAGTCTTATTTGTGGAGGTTTAAATGCCATTGAAATAAAGGATAGAGATTGTGTTTGTCCTAAGGTCATTCAAGCAGTTGAAGTAAAAATTTGTGTTCAAATACTACGTGTAACATTTGCAAGACTAAATAGGAAAAAAAATAGACAATTGTTATGTTTCCAAAGAGAAGTTTCTATGCCCTACCAGTCTTTTTCTCCCCATCATTGATTAGTTATGAGTACGCATACATAGAATGCGTATATGTGCATGTAATGTATACTGTATACTATGTGTCTAATATTGTGTATATCATGCAAGGTATATGTATATAATGTTGTATATATACCATAGGATATAGTATGATCTATATTGTATACGTAATATACTCTATGTGTATAGAGTATACGTAATATACTCTATGTGTATAGTATAATACTATACGTTTCGTGTAGGAGCTGGGGATGGAAACCGGGATGATAGGAGAGTATAGAGTATACGTAATATACTCTATGTGTATAGAGTATACGTAATATACTCTATGTGTATAGTATAATATACTCTATGTGTGTCATTATTTTCTGATGCAATCATAAATATATTTCATTTTATTTATTTGAAAAATATGTGTGTACTTCTTAGTCTGTGCTAGGTGCTGGCTCTTGAGATATATTAACTCATTCAGTCTTCAACAACTCCACATGGTAGGGGCACGTTTCCCTGCCACTTTACAGATGAAGAAATTGAGATGTTAAGAAATTAATTATTTCCGAGGCCACAAAGTCAATGAACAGAGAGTTAGGAGTTAAAGCTTAGCACTCTTCTCCTATTGTGTATTGTGTATATATACACAATATAAAGAGCCATGATAACATTTTATGTAATTAATTATATATTAATATATATAACAAGATAAAATCTTTATAATTATATATAAAATATAAATATAAATAAAATTATAATATATAATTATACAAACGATATAGCCATAATAGAATTCTAAATAATTGTATATAAAATAATATAAATAAAATTATATATAATAAATCATGTAATTATATATAGTATATAGTCATAATAAAATTCTATATAACTATATATAAAATATAAATAAAATTATATAATAAAATATGTAATTATCTATAACATGTAGCCATAATAAAATTCTATATAATTATGTATAAAATAACAATATAAATAAAATTATATATAAAATATGTAATTATATATGATAAAATTCAATATGATTATGTATAAAATATAAAAATTATATATAATAAAATATGTAATTATATATAATATATAGCCATAATAGACTTCTGTTTAATTATACATAAAATAATGATATAAATAAAATTGTATAATAATAAAATATGTAATTATATATAATATGTAGCCATAATAGACTTCTGTTTAATTATACATAAAATAATAATATAAATAAAATTGTATAACAATAAAATATGTAATTATATATAATATATAGCCATAATAAAATTTTATACAATTACACATAAAATAATATAAATAAAATTCTATATAATAAAATATGTAATTGTATATAATATATGTCATAACAAAATTCTATATAATTCTATATAAAATGATATAAATAAAATTACGTATACTAAAATATATAATGATATATAACATATAGCCATAACAAAATTCTACATAATTATATAAAATAATATAAATAAAATTATATGTAATAATAAAATTATATATATGTTTAACAGCCAGTGTCATACTAAGATATATATCTATAGACACTTACACATGAATATATATGGAGATTTACTATTGATCAAAAAATTTAAGGGAAATTTCCAATAACTTTGTGTTCCTCCCAAATCTTGGGAAAGTGCCAAAATATTACATTTTTCAATGTTATCCCTTCTTTTTATCCTCTGAAGCCTACAGTAGAATTTAAACGCCCCCATAAGGCATGCGTGCAGGTCCACCTGTGTGGTCATTATGGGAAGGTAATTCTAGCCGGTTCTCTCCACCACTGACATCCCTGGTTCTTTTAGCTGCAGACCCATCGTGTCTGAGACGCCCAAACCCGCTAAGTGCCCCCTTCTTTTTGCTTTAGCTCCTCCCCTCCATCGGGTTCAGTATGATTTCCTAAATGTTCTCATGTTCTCTTCCCCTTGTGGTGTGTCCTCAGGTGTCCTACGTGCTATTTTCCCCAAAGTGTGATCAACAAGCATGGTCTTCCATTTCTCACAAATTCCCCCCCAGGACCTGGTGGTGGGCTAGCTCCAAAGATACCAAATGAGTGAGAAAAATGAAAAACACACAAGGCCTGATTGATTCGCAGAGTTGCTAAGAGGCCAGCAGGAGAGACCGTGAACACTCTTTGCAGAGTGTCTAGAGATAAACCTGTTTAGGAACCGCATGATCCAGGAGCCTTTGAGAGGTGTAGGAGTTTATAAAAAAATGCTTAAACTGGCAATTTTGCTTTATCTCTAACTGGACCTGGGGGAGCAAGCAGGTCTTACACCGTCCCTTGTTAGCAGATAAATGCCTAGAAATTAAGTGCTTGGTCTGAGGTCACTTGACCTTCATTCCACCAGAGCCGGAGAAAAGTCGTGGTCACCTGATTTTGGATCACGGCCCCGGGGTGTTACCCTCTAATTGCAACTCATGCTTTGCAGGTTAATTAACCCGCGTCCTTTGCACAAAGATACAAGTCTTTCCCTTGGCAGGTTGAGTGTAACTTTCTTTCCCTTGTTGAAAAAGGAAGAGACTCTTATTTTGCTCATGGATGTAGCTCTTTGTGGTCACACATTGATTAAAATGTATCCTCTAGGGTTGCAATTCTGCAAGAACGTGTGGGATCTTAACATCCTCATTATTCCTCTGCAATCACAACTTTAAAGACCCATGAGACCACTCGTTATGACGGGCGTCCATTGCAACCAAGAACCATAGCAAAAATGCTCTTTATCTTTGGATTTTTCCAAACTGTAGCTTAATCGTAAATAAAGGTGTCCATGTATTTTTTTTCCCCCTGACCTTCCTCTTTAAAGATCATACCGTCTCTACCTTGTGCATCAAGGCACAAGCTAGCAGGTGGTTTTTGACTGAAAACATGCATACTAAAAGGAGACATTCTGCATAGCCCTATTTTGTAGAAAAAGTAGTATTTCATATTATTCCAACAACTGACTCTTGATGCTGTATTTTCTTTGCAAGAGACTAGAACAAACACATGATTTTCTTTTTTGCATTTAAATCTCAGAGGTGTTTGCCCCGACCACAAACTGCATTATCCTTTCTCTTTGACACACTTCTTTGCAGAGGGTTGTGCTCCCCAGTCCCTTCCCATAAATAAAAGTACCGCTGATGTTCGCGTACTTCTAATTTCCTCTCTTAGGTCCTGCCCTCGAGCTCACGATGATATTCCTAAGTGTTTCGTTCAACACCCTAACGGAGAGATAAAGCCTAAAGGGAGGAAAGGAGGGGTTGTGGGAACCTAGGAAGCCCAGAAAACAGTGCTTGGGCTGTGAATAATTGTTGTGTTTATAACGAGTTTGTCTTTGGTTTTGGAGGTGATTCCAAGGAAAAGGGAACCATGCAGGAAAAGGGTTCCTGCATGCAGAATAGGAAAGTTGCATTAGGAATTAGGAATGCTCCTTTTCCAGGGACTTATCTCTCTCCTTCATCCCTCCTTCTCTTCAACCCTCCTTCTCTCCTTCCCCTCCTTGGGTTATATATTTTTTTGTTTGTTTGGTTTTGTTTTGCCAAATCACTGTCGTTTTGCATTTGACTTCATATTGCTAGTGCAGTGACCGACCTTGCCGACTGTCTTTGACCTCACCTCTGTGCACAACACGCCCATCCTAGGTTCCCCGTCTGTCTTTGCAGCGAGAGGCTCTCCTCGATCTGAACCAGCACCATGAGTATTACTGTCACCATTATTACTCTGTAAAGGAGGCACTGAGCTTTTTATCTCTGGGGAACCCATAGGCTGTACCCATGGGGAAAAATAAAGGGTAAGGAATTCACACTTTAACCAGTCACTGGAGTTAAGGAAGCAGACACAGACAGAATGCCTGATTCGCTTCTCTGCTAAGAAAGGAAATAGGAGGTATAACAAAACAGGCATGAAATCCAAGGGTTGCCCCAAATGATGTTGATTTCAAGATAAAGGCTACGGCGTGCAGCCATGCAGACCCGTATATACGGCTTATATTAATTCTATCATAGGCTCATGTAATGAAAGTCAGATTCCCGATGCTTCTTCACAGAAATACGGCACAGTGTTGTTCCAACATTTCCGTCAATGGTAGCGAACTTTCATGCATGTGACGCTACACGGGAGAATTAAACGTGAGCCCCTTAATGGTTTGCTGGTGCAAACACCGTGCCAAGAACCCATACATCGTGACGGGAATCTTGGCTCCAAAGTGCAGACAATTTCTACTGTGTTACTGTCCCCAAGCATGCAGCATTCAAAGCTCCTTAGAGGACAAAGGTCAATGTGGGGTCTGATTTTCATGGCTCACAAGTGAAAGTCATCGATCCTCTGATTCCATGCGTTAAATACCAACAAGGAGTGCATAATTCTGAAGTTTCGGATCATCTCCTAGATTACGGTCATCTGCTAATTTTTTTTTTTTTCATAAAAGGAATGTGGCGGTTTTTCTAGCACAGAAATCACCCAATACTCTGATACTTTTTTGCAGACAGGATGTGAATTGTTGCTTCCTGTGGTCGCTCCCCACCCCCAGCATAATTCATTTAAGATACAAACCTTCAGCTCTGCACATCATCTGTAATGTAGATACATTGTATCTAAATTAACGGAGAGGCACATCTTAAAATGCTCCTCTGTGCCTTATGTATGTGTTAGCGTGTCGGATACATTTGTATCGATTACAAAGGGATTTGGAAAAACAAGGTTAAAACTGTCCTTTGAGGAGTCGCACTGTTGCATTTAGGTCTATGATAAAATTGTGGCCAGTGGGTACCCAAGGCAATTAGATGTCCTGCTAATTTCTTTTCTTTTCTTTTCTTTTTTTTTTTTTAAATCAGGACGATGCCAGTTGCTGGGATTGGGACAGTTCATTAACCCGACTGTCACGTTGGGTTAGTGACATGATACACCTGTGTTACACACTACACACATCTGGGAAGTGGGGGTGCCCCTGCACGTTCACGGGGACAGCTCAGGGGCATTGTGATAATAATTCCTATGTGCTGAGGCCTCACCTGGCCATGAACAGGCTTCTCCGTGCTTTCTCAGCATTCAAATGTGGCTTCTTTCAGAAATGGGCTTTATCTAGTGCACAGGGTAAACATCCCAGAGCAGGCCGCGTTTCCTTCTTAGGTTAGACGTGACTTACTCTGTTTCCTCGTGGACCTCCGTCTCCTTTATGTTCTCTTACCTTACTGGGCCGTGTTTCCTGTTGTACTTTCGTCCGTTCAGGTGAGATGCAGCCGTAGCGGGCGTCTAAAACCATTATTTCAGTGAAATGACATCCCAGCAATTAATGAACCTAAAATTGTAAGGAAGACAATAGGGGAAACTGATAAATTAGGTTTTTCTTAAAAAAAAAAAAAAAGTCAATTGCCTGCAAAACTGTACAGGCATCAGGATAGGTGTCTGTATGTGTGTGTGTGTGGGGGGGGGTTAAACGAGATGGTGTTTTACAGGAAAAGAATTCTAAAATTTAAAGCTATCTGTTTTCCCAAGGCGGGGAGAGGCGATGGGTTTTTCTTCTTTTATAGCTTCCCAAATTCCTACAGGAGACCTCCATTTCTCTAATAAGCACGTACATGAGAGAATAGACAAATATTCAGAACAGATCTTACCACTGAAGCTCTATGACGCTTCCAATATTTGCAACGAGGCACCACCTGATTTCCCAGTCTCGTCAGGGATATCTTCGGGGCTGTGTATTGGGGTGCCAGATATGTGTCTCCCCGTTTCCTTCCTACACCCACTGAGGCACTCAGTTCCAAGCTCCAGCATTCAGGACCCGAGAAGGAAGGGCTTACAAGAGTTCTCTTTTCCAACTTCTGCCGGCTGAAGACCCCCGCCATTTTCCCCAAAACCGGGAAGCTCCAAGTCACTCCTATTAGGAACGACGGACCTCCCACAGCAGGTGTGAAGACTTTGCTTTAATGCATGCCCCGTGTTCCCCCCAGCCAACTGCTTCCACACTTTGGCCCAATACGGACGAGCAGGCAACCTTCTCCGTTTTTCTCTAAAGCCCTTGCCTCGAGGAAACACAATTATTTTAGGTTCTCTAAGTACACGGATAGTCGTTTTATGGAAAGTTGGCGTCCTAAGAGACCTTTCCCAATATATATATCCTTTTCTCAAAATAGAATCATGAGAATCTGCAGGGAAAGCATTGGTTTTGCTCTCGTAGCAGAGTCTAGTTTACAATTTTTTTTTTTTTTTTCCCTCCTAAGCAGATGACCCAGAAGAGGGTCAGTGAGGAGATTGTTGTCAGGACGTGCTGAGAAGGGAAAAGCCCTGCCATCTGACTGTGTTGAGAGCTTGTCTGATGGTTCATGGCTCGGTCATGGTGGGCGCCGCTAAAAATGTGCACTTTTATTGCACTCTCTCTGCCAATGACTGGTCTCGACCTGCTCTGCTCCTCCCCCTTCCTGCTTAAAAGTTATCAGTCTGAATCACCCTGAGAGTTACAGATCCAGGACAAATTCTTGCTGCCTACAACCATCCTCAAGAGCCGCCCAGGATAAGCGCACCTGCTTGTCTACGCCACGTGGCACCCTCACCCGGCTGGCTCACCCTTTCTGCCTTCGGTGCAAGTGACCAGACTCAGTCTGGACCACGAAAGTGCCGCTGGTTGCCCCTGACCACTGTGCTCCCCTCCCTGTCCCCACCACCCCAGAGACGATGGTCCTCATTGCTCCTGGCTTCCCGCTGAACACATCTCACGGACCCCTGCCCCAGGAAGCCCCGACTGGACCATTATGGCTAGATCTGGAGGGAGCGCCCTGATAGTTGGGGGATCCTTGGGAAGCAGCGAGAGCTCCATCACTTTGAGAGGTTGTTGGAAATGGGGAGACTCCAGCTCACGCATCGTCTCCTGCTGAAACAGCACCTTAGCCCGATATCCAGAACGTTCCCTGTAAGGGCAGCGGTGGGAGAATATTATTAAATCTGACATATAGGTTCACACCCCTTCTGTGCAGTCTTCTGCTGCCTCCCGTTTGGGTTCAGGGCAGCGTGCAAACTGCCCACCTTGTGATTTGGGGCATTTCGTGAGCTCTGTGCTGTTCCCCACACTTTCCCGGACACACCGTCTCCTCTCCAGCTATGACCACAAAGCTATGGTTCCCCAAATGTCCCGTTTTCTCAGTTCCAAGGTGTGGCTGACCTCCCTGAGCACTCAACATCCCTGTTGAGTACCACGGACCCCACTTAAATGTGGAAACACGGGGTCCCCATACTTCCATCTTCCACGCCCAGTTCTAGGATGGAGAGAGTGTTTCCAACCTGGGAGGATGGTCATGCTGGGTGAAGGTTTGCTGGCTGAATAAATGGCTCAGCGAACCAGTTTAATGAGGGAATACACACATTTTTAGCACTTTCCGAGTTAGAACGGTCAAGAATGCATCCAACGGTGGAAAAACAGTGACTTCCTCTACCTAAGAGTCGCTAAAGATTCAATTTTATTTTATTTTAATTTTTTAAAAATTTTTTTCAAATTTGAATCCACGAAAATGGCATTTCCATTCTATATATTATGTATACATATATGCATGACAATATAAATTCACATGTATAATACATATAATGTATACATATGTGCCATATAAAGAAGTCTATATAGAAATGTGTAAATATATCAAATATATATTTTATATATTTCTACAAAATATATATAAGTCATATATAAATTAATATCTAGAAATTAAATATATATATGTGAGTATATAAATATATTATTTATATATTTGATAGAAATACATAAAATATGTATATTCTATCAAATATATAAATAACATATTTATATACTCACATAAATATATTTAATTTATATATTATATAATGTATTATATTATATATAATGTATTATATATTGTATTATATAATGTATTACATATTATATATTATATAATATATATGATATAATATATATTATATAATGTATTACATCTTATATATTATATGATGTATTACATCTTATATATTATATGATAACATATAATATATATAAAGTAAAAGTATATAAACTATAATTTATATAATTTATTATATTTATTTCATTTATATATTATGTATTATAATATATAATATAATTATATAATTATAATTATATATAATATAATTATATGTATATAAAGTATATACATTACAGATTGTTATATATTTTATGTATATATTAAATATATTTGTAATATATATTAAATATATAAATTTCTTCAATATACTTTAAATCTAATAAAATTCATATTTTACTTTCTATAATTATAAATAATATAATCAGTTTTCATATCTTATATTGAATATATTTATATATATTATATTAATGCTATATATATTATACACATACTTTATATAGAATATGATTATATATTACTATATATTATATTATATGCATTATAATAATCTATAATAGGAAATATATGATCAATTCTATTAATTTCATTAATAATGAATGTTATTAAAATGGTATTAATATAATCAGTTTTCATATTGAATATACTTATATATTGAATTATACACATATAGAGTATGTTTATATTATATACACTATAATATATAATAGGAACTATATCATTAATTCCATTAATTTCATTAATATGAATATCTTATTAAAATGGTATTAATATATTCGACATGTAATGCCCATATCCTGTTTGCCTCACACAGCAAATGGCCTGAATCCATATATAAAAGTATTCTGAGTTCAAACAGTCACAAATTTGCTGGGGTTCTTTACGTGATAAATTACCAATTATGTGGTAATTAGCTAATTCGTGATGCCACACCTGCCTGTGGGGTAGGGATTCCTGCTGTCTTATTGGTGGAGTTTGGGCTTGGAAGCCCAGTATGTCCCCTTGAATCCAAGTTCAGCTGCCGAGCGGCTGAACGTTTCTGACTCTCAACTCCCTCCACTTTCAGAAAGGGGTAACACAGGTGCCTGTCCCTGAGGGCTCTCGGGATCGGTAAATGGGGTAGGAGGTGGCCAGATGCATGGTGAGCATTTGGCAAATTTGCTGTCCCTGGCATGGCGGAGATTTTCTGCCTCTGGAGATTTACTCTGAATTTCCATCCCTTGAAGATTTACTCAACGGGGGCTGTTTGAACGCTTGTAGGGCCTGATTAGGTCACCTGGAATCCCAAACCCAGTGCCAGGAGCAGGAACAGGCAACGAAAGAAGTCATAGATCCCAGTGTTGCCATTCAGAAATGTTTGAGAAAAATCAGTATCCTGGTGTAGGATTTCCTTTGCCCTCCAGAGTCAGGCAGGACATCCCCCGTGATGGCACAGACATCGTGCACAGGAGACACTGTATGAACCCCATCCACTACGGGTGTCATGGGTCCATGGGTGAACCCCTGAGCTCTCAAGATGGAAAGGGCAGTCGGAGAGGGGAAAAGAAAAGTCAATAAAATAGACCACCTACAACAAAAGAACGGACGCACAATTATTTGCACAAAGCATTAGAAAATACTGTGATATTTTATTATTAAAAATGCTGCTGAAAAGTTTATACATATGTGTCCAGCCATATATATCTTCTATCATTACTTAAGGCAAAATCAAAAACAAAATTGCAAAATAATAACCCAAGAAACCGTTAAACCCTGCGTGCCTGTGAAGGTGAAGAATAAAAGCCTAGGAAAGTTTTTTTGTGTGTTTTTTTTTAACTTATTTTTTTCTCATTTTTTTCCTCTTTTTTTTTACTTTTTTATAGATAGCAAGTATATTTTATTCTCATAGAACTCTATGAACATTCTATAACTTCTTTCCATGTAGAAATAAGATATCCCTTAGGTGTATTAAATTTCTTTTGATCATATCCTCTGTAAAAGCTAAAGTTATTCACTTAACAAGAACTCTTTTTTTTTTTTTTCCTTATCCAAATGTCACAAGCCTGACACATTAGTGTGCATATTGCTAGCAGAAGACAGTTGGAAATACTAAACAAATATTGGAATTCACATTACAAACATACCGGACCCACACGGATGCGAAGCATCACTTCCCAACATCGGTTCACGGAGAGCCTACCTGCCGTACCCAGCTGGGGGTGGTGGGGGTCAGAGCTTGCAGAAAATGACCTGACGATAGCTTCAGAAAGTGAGGAACTGGGGGACAGAACTCGTATCCGGGAGACCCCTCGCGGCAGGAAAGGAGTGTGGTTTCACCGTGTGCAAAGTCAGGATTCAGAGAGTTCACGGACGCTTATGTACAGAGAACCACCCCTCTTTGGATTTAAACCCAGAGAAATGGCAGGTTGGGTGGTGTCCCTTGTAGGCATGTCTAAGGATTGCCTTTTTCTAGAGTGCGTCTTTGAACGCGTCGATGGAGGTCACTACCGTGTTCGTGGAGGGGGGTCCGTTTGCAAAGGTCGTGCCGGGTGGGGGGACGAAAGGACCTTGGGCTGTATTTGTGGAGCATCCCCAACTCGGCAAGGACTTTGAAGCCTGGGTTTCCAACATAGCCCCCTTCGAGACAGTATTTTCAAATATCTTTGGCTACTATTTCCCGATGTTGCGATAATTCTTGAAAGGCAGACGACAGAGTCGCCACGGCTATCTGTCCCTTCTGCTTTGTGACTCTCAGAGCATGCCTTCAGGGGAATTTAAAGGACAGTGGGAACATGGGAAGGTGTCGGAGGGCCGATCTCCGGTCTCCAGCTTGCCCATCTAAAATGGGTGAGGAACCTGCGTTTCTTACCTGGACGGGGAAAGCTATCCTAAGTTCCCCGGGAAAGCCATGCAGAGCCCTTCCAATGTTCTACCCTTTTCTGTGGGTTTGTCTCCTCTCTGCCATATTCACGGATCTGTGAGTGACACACAAGCCCACGAAAGGCAGGTCTTTCGGACAAGCGTATGTTCTATCCGATAAATGATAGAAAGAATAAAAAAAAAATCTTGCTCACTGATAAATAAGGGACTTACTGCTTAAACAAAAGCCTTCTGCAGCTGCGGGGGAACACTGAGCCGTATTTACTCGGCAGGGCATGGCCCCACCAAAGGCAAGCTTTCTTTCCTTTTTTGGCAACTTTCCTTTTCGGGACTCTCCCTCAACATATTCAAAGGACCCCAACGACAGACCAAGATCTGTGTTTTGTTTCTCCTGCCGGCGCTCTGTGCGTGCGTGTTTTCTCATTCGTCAGGTTTTAATGCACTCCACATGGGGGATCCGTCCCGGCGTTGCAACTTCAGGAAGGCTCTCACACACACCCGAAAATAAAAGTGGCCTCCAACCAGCAGTCTCCTAAGAATGCTGCTGCATGCATCTGTGCAACCCCGCAGAGGGGAGCAAACCCCACCACGCAGACAGTCTGGGTCCGATGCACGTCCCCACGTCCTCCTGCAAAGGAAACACGTTAGAAAGCCCCGCGTCTTGGCTCACCGCAAGGAATTAAGAAGAAAATCGTCCTGTGTCCGGGAGGAAACAGAGGTGAATGACTAATGTGTATATTTATATATATATACATACAGACCACAATGAAAAGCACAATGTCGGTAAAAGCTCTTTCAAACGGAAAACACCAATAAAAGCTTTTTTTTGTTGGTTGGTTTGTTGTTGCTGTTTTTTTGTTTGTTTGTTTGTTTTACCCTCCGTGTGTGTTTTTGTTTAAACTCACAGCTATATACATTTTTTTTTTTTACAAAGTCTCTTAAATATAGTTCAGGCTGGCAAAACAGATTTGCACAGAACTATAGGTATGTTACTACAGAGTCCGCTCTTTTAATAGGAAAATTCTGCTTCTCCTTCTCTCTGGATCACAGCTCTTTAGGCAGGGTAAAAGCCCACCATCTTTCCATCCTTCCGTAGAGCCATCTGTCATATGGCACATAAAGAATTTTGTGTTTTGTTTTGTTTTTCCACTGTAATTAAAAAAAAAAAATTTTTTTTTCTTTTTTAAGTGTCCCTGGCTGAGTTCCCAAAGGGTCAGCTTCTCTCGTTGCATTGGAAACACCCAGGTCCTTGAGAGGGTGATGTCCTCGTCACGCTGAACGTTGGGTGGAGAGATGGGGATGTTGATGCGGTCATGGAACAGAGATGAAATCTTTTCACATTTCTCAGGGTCAGAAGTTGATCGTGTAATACTGGGAAATGCCAATAGGATGGGTCCGCGGGGACACACGCGATGGCGGCCCCGCAGCATTTCTGTTGTTGTGGTGGTGGTGGTTGTTTCTGTCCTAAGTCAGTGGGATGACAGACATTCCTCACGGGGAGATGCTGCTTCTCTCTTTCTCCCTCTCTCCGGTGGGGAGGAGCCGAGGGCGGGGAAGGGAACCGCAAAGCTATACCCGAGTGGTCGAGTGTCCGTGGGGGAGATTTGTACTGTTTTGTCCTCCGCTGAAGGTGTTGAACGTGTGTAACGGCTGCATGCCCGTCAGTGTGTTGGGAATCATGGTGATGGTGTTTGGTGTCATGAGTGGGATGTCGTCCGGAGACCGGCGCAGGGTCAGGGTGTAGTCCGGGGGACAGGTAAGCCTCAGCGTGTCATGAGCCTGCAGGGACTCGCACTCATGGTCGTGCTCCAGCTGCTTCATCTGCAGCGACATGATCTCCTCGTTCTGGATGTGAGCGATGTCGTTGGTCGTGTTTCTCTGGGGACTGGGGCGCCTGTGCGTCTCATGGCGCCTCTTGTCTTTCTTGTAGTACAGAGCCGCAAAGGCCAGGATGTTCAGGAAGAGCAGGGAGGCCCCCACGGCGATGGTGACGCTGAGTTCGGTGGAGTAATCCCGTTTGGTTTCGATGAGGACGGTGGTGTCCTCGGGCCCCGTCTTGTGAGGGTCCTTGGAGTGTTTGGGGTTGTTGGCGGGAGTGATGGCTGGGCGTTTGGTGGTGGGCCAGATCTTGGCGGGAGACCGCCGGGTGCCATAGGGGAAGGAGGTCATGTCAGGAGGAGGGACCTTGGTGGTCGTGGACACATACTGGAAGATCTCATTGAGGTTGTGCAGGTGGGGAACCAGTTCTAGCCAGAACGCCACCTTGGTAGCCCGGTAGTGATCCCTCACTCTGGGCTTTAGGCCAATATGCAGATAGAGCTGGTCTTTGGGGTTATACTTGGACCACGCCACTTCCTCAAAGCGATTGGGTTTTGTGTGAATGAACTTGGTGTCCTGAGGAACAGGCTGGTTTGGGTCACTGGGGACAGAAGGAAGAAGAAAAGAGAAAGAAGGTTACAGTCTTCGACACGGGACAAGTCAACCTCCTCATCAAATACCACAGCGAGTGACAACCGGGGAACCACACCTGTTTACCGATAAGCTCCAGGGACCCGAGAAGCCACAGACTCATTCGGCTGTAATCCACACATGCTCACCATTTTATGTTCTCATTAACATCCTCTCTCTTCCCTTGATGTTAAACATCATTCCTGATGGTGGACGTATGGCATTTCCCTAACATTTGTACTATTTTTGGAGAGCATCAAATACTCTTCAACCAGGAAAAGGTGAAAAAAAAAATGGGTGCAGGAAGTTTTATAGGATTTTAAGTGTACCTACTTTTGCGCCATAAATCTAAACCAAATTTTACCCCCCACACAGGGACATTTGGCAATGTCTGGAGACATGTTTGGTCATCATGGGTGAGGGATGTGTCATGAATGTGTGGAGGGTTTGGGGGCACTGTTCAACATTCTCCAGTGCCCAAGAGCCCCCCCAGACAAGGAAGTCTCTTGTCACAAATGTCAATAGTATTGAGGCTCAGAAATCCTGACTTGGAGGCCATTGTTCAAAAAGTAGGCATTCCCTTTCTTGCTCAAGAGTGGCGTCTGAGGTAGATGAATACACGTTGGAGGCTGAATAAGTTAAGTGTATGTTAAAAGTGAAATAAAAACAGGCCTTGTGATTGCAAAATGTGAGTCAGTAGTAATAGGCGTCATGTGTTTGCTCTCTGTCTGAAAGAGGGATACTTATATACTTGAAAACCTGTTGAAGACTGAGCCACGTAGAGATCAAACCATATTCCATTAGTTCTAAGAATTTTGATAAGATCACACTTTTAGATACGGCGAAGTCGATGTGTTTAAGAGAAGTTAACACTCGGTGCCATAAACTGAGTGGTTCTGCAGACAGTAAGTGCACCGGGCCAACTTTGGAACCTGAGATTTTTCCTATGGTTCACATAAGCGAGCCCAGGCAGAAAGAGAATCATCAAAATTAAAAGATAATGCACAACATGTGGTACTTTAAGCATCTTTGCCTCCTATTTTCTTAATATAACAACCAACCTCCCCAAAATATCGTATTCTCATTTCTTCCATTTATTTTTAGGGTCGGTAAAGCAAAGTATAAAAACGTACTTCATCTTAATGTTTATTTGCTTTGAGAATGTTGAGGTTATGCACAGCACAATGTCACGTGGTGGACAGCCCTGCGTGTTCCGACATCACGGAGGGGCCAGGACAAGCTGGGACCAGCACACCCGCGTCGCTTCCTCTGGGTGTTCGAACTTCTGCTTTGCAGGCAACAACTTCTTGGCATCATTTATAAACCCACCTCCAGCCCCTGCCTCTCAGCTCACATGCCAGAAGACTGGGGGACTCAAAAGTCCTCCCCAAAGACCCCAAGTCCACACACGTGACCCTGCCTTGTGTGGGATGCAAACGATAGAGTGACCAATGGGGACAGCGTCTGCTAAGTGAGGGACCTCTCCCTTCAGGGCGAGGTTGTCAAAAGCATTTCCATGCATTAAGCTCTGCAGCTGTCCCTCTTTACAGGCGTGAAATCGTGAGCAAAGTCGTAAGCCTCTCTGGGGCTCGTCGTCTTCATCTACAGAATGGGTGAGAATACTGGAATTGGAAGTAAGTGATGGAGGTTAAGGAATCACTAGAAAGTGTGGGGCAAATAGGGACAGCTTAATAAATATTGTCCCCTTCTGCCGATATGCAAAGTGGAATATCTAAAAATTGCTTAGGGAGAGAGGACTATAAAGTATGATACTGTAATACCCACGGCACACACCGTATACTATATCCTGTATATAGTGCTTGCCAGATGAAAGTGTGCTTTATACCACAGTATATACGATATACTATACACTGTGCATGGTATTTACTGTATACCACAGTAAATATGGTATACTATGCACTGCGCATATTTACTGGATACCATAGTATATACCGTATACTATACACTTCGGATATTTACTGTATACTACAGTATATATGGTATACTATACACTGTGCATATTTACTGTGTACCACAGTATATACGGTATACTATACACTGTGGATACTGTATAGTACAGTAAATATGGTATACTATACGTTGTGTATATTTACTATATAACACAGTATATATGGTACACTATACACTGTGTATATTTACTGTATACTACAACATATACGGTATACTATACACTGTGCACCACAGTAAATATGTGCATATTACTCTATACCACAGTGTATACGGTATACTATACACTGTGGATGGTATTTACACATTTATATATCACAGTATATACGGTATACTATACTATACGCTGTGGATGGTATTTACTGTATACCACAGTATATATGATACACTATACACTATGCATATTTACTGTAACCACAGTATATATGGTATACTATACACTTTGCGTATTTACTGTATAACCACAGTATATCCAGCATACTATATACAGTGCACATGATATGATATTATATATGGTATATTATCTTTGTATATTGCATATATTACAAATCATAGCATATACAGTATGTTAGGTACATGATATACTGTGCATAGTATTTACTGCATGCCACAGTATATATGGTATACTATTTGTATATTGCATATATTATAAATCATAGCACAAACATAGTATATTGGGTACACAGTATACTGTGCATAGTATTTACTGTATACCAAGGTATATATAGTATTTATTTGTATTATATTGTAAATCATAGCATATACAATCTATTATATACTGTCTATAGTATACAGTGTTTCAAACTATAGTGTATACCACAGTATATATGGTATTCTATACACAGCACATGATACTGACTGTATACCACAGTATATATAGTATACTGTATTTGTATATTGCATATATTATGAATCATAGCACATACAGTATGTTAGGTACACAGTATACTGTGCATAGTATTTACTGCATGCCACAGTATATAAGGTATACTACACACTGCACATATTTACTGTCTACCAAAGTATATACAGTATACTGATTTGTATTGTATTTAAATCATAGCATATACAATCTACTATACACTGTCTATAGTATACATTGTATCAAACTATACTGTATACCACAACATATATGATATACTATACATAGCACATGATACTGACTGTATACCACATACCTACAGTATACTGTGTTTGTATATTGCATATATTATGAATCATAGCATGGGCAGTATATCATATACTATCTATAGAATACATTGTGTAAAAGCATACTGTTCACCACAGTATATAAGGTTCACTGTATACTGTACATAGTACTTACTATGTACCATAGTATATATGGTATACTATATTTGTATATTGTATCTATTATAAATCATAGCATATACAATATAGATATACTGTCTATAGTATATATTGATAATAGTGTACTGTACACCACTGTATATGTGGTACACTATACAGTATACATAATATTTATTGAATGGTATACTGTATTTTTATATTGCATATGTTATAAACAATAACATATGCATATATTATATACTGTCTATAGTATACATTGTATAAAAGTATACCGTATGCCACAGTATCTTATATACTGTGAATATATATACTGTATACTATGGTTTATATGGCGTACTATATACTGTACATAGTCTTGATTGTATATCACAGCATATATACTATCTATAGTATACATTGTATACAATTATACTTACACCATAGTATATTATGTACTATAGATAGCATGTATTGTATACCACAGTATATACCATACTATATACTGTATGTTATACAGCACATGTAGTATATATTCTATCCCACAGTATATCTGGTATACTGTATATTACATACAGTATATGCTATATAAAAGTATATGGTACTTTTTTTTCTTTTAAAGATTTTATTTATTTATTTGAGAGAGAATGCGTGAGAGAGAGCATGAGAGAGGAGAAGGTCAGAGGGAGAAGCAGACTCCCCAAGGAGCTGGGAGCCCGATGCGGGACTCGATCCTGGAAGTCCGGGATCATGACCTAAGCTGAAGGCTGTTGGTCAACCAACTGAGCCACCCAGGCGCCCTCTGGTACTTTTATAGTACAATATATACTGTATGAAAGTATATTGTATACCATAGTATATACCACATAAAATGCACTATATATGTAGATATCTATATATGATATATAGATCTACTTATAAATGTGGTATACGAGAAAAGAAATTTTACCTTTTAACTGAAGACACACTCACTGCAGTGCTTTTATTTTACTAATGGGATTAAGAAAATAAAACAAAATTATAGGTCCCCATGCCATGAGTTTTCTTATTTATGTGTTCATTTATAAGCATTAATAGATTTAAAAATAAATTTTTTATCTTTTTAAAATTCTTACAATGCTTCATAAAAATGTTCCCTTCCATAGAGCACCTCATGTTTCCTTTTTTTGAGTCTTCTGGAATAAATTTTTGAAAAAATTCCTATTTAATTGGAATCTGCCATGGAAACATTTGTTATTGATTTTTATTGTTCTAAAATCAAAGAAAGGTGGTGAGGATTCCCACTGTTTTCCCTTCGATCTGATTTCACTGAGTTCGGTCTATTAGCTGTGTGGACCTTTTATTAAGCAGGGGGCATCTAGGAAAGAGAGTGTTCTGTTCATGTTGGATATTGGACTCTTTTTGATGAAATTCGGTGTGCATTTGAAACGTAAAGAAACGCGTTTATTTTGTTCTCAAAGAATAGAGCAGAGGATTTTGAAAATCCAGATAAGTAAGCTTTAGCCTGATACAATCTATCTATTAAAGTTCTTGGAGATGCACAGTCAGACCCCTTAACCCAATATAAACTCACAGAGCTTAGGAAAGTCCATCATGTTCCTTGTCGAATTCTCCAAACACAGCAAGACCTCTAAGTGGGATATGAGTGTCTTGCCTTTTAGACCTGACTTCCACTGGCGGCATGTTTTAATTTCCATAAGTAAAATTAAAGATCATAATGATTAAGGATAGAACGAAACAGACGTATCTTCTCTCCCTAGTAAAATCCCCAATGCACATATCTATATCTCCATTTCCCAGCACCTGAAACACATTTTCACCTGTCATAATTGGGGACATCCTTCTGGCTGGGAACAGTCAAGTGCATTTCTAAGCTCTTGTGATCCATTTTATTTGCTAGAGATAGGCAATATGATTTCTTTAAAAATAGCAGTAAACTCTCCGAGATGCTTTTTTTTTTTTTTTAAAGATTTTATTTGACAGAGATCACAAGTAGGCAGAGAGGCAGACAGAGAGAGAGAGAGAGAGGGAAGCAGGCTCCCCGCTGAGCAGAGAGCCCGATGTGGGACTCGATCCCAGGACCCTGAGATCATGACCTGAGCCAAAGGCAGTGGCTTAACCCACTGAGCCACCCAGGTGCCCCTCCGAGAAGCTGTTCTTGATGAGCTCTCCTTTCTCCTAACATAATGTGGTAGCTGACTATCTGTTACTAGACCTCTCAGAAGAAGACCACCCATCACACACCAAGAAAATGGGTCCGATGACACACGTCCCCCTACACACCAGATGGAGATGATGTTCATTCATTCAGCTTAAATTGCGTTTTGGCAGGAAAGGTCATTTCAAGACCAGATGTAGGCTGCAGCTCTCCCTAAGCCATCCACCCTAAGTGCCTCTCGCTTTAGGTTGCATACAAATTCATCCCAGGATAACCAACAAAATCGAAAGTCATGGCCTATGAGGCAGACCGACACCAATGTCCTGAGAACAAATCCAAGAATTGAAATCTGTGTTGGTTGCCTTGGTCGTGCCAGAACCATCTTTCCATTCTCTCAACTCTGATACCATTTCAGTAAGCCCTTCCATGGACAAGGCTTCATCTGGTTGTCCCAAGCACTATTTGTTGCAATGTGTTCTACAGGGATCAAGTCTCCCTTGGTGTCCTCTTTATTGGCATGTCCCACACAGGACGCAAACCAAATCAGTGTTTGGTCCACGAGCACCTGGATTCTATGGACCGGTCGGGTTTCGTGTTCCCAAACAGATTGTAGATGACACAGAGGGCACTTCTTCCTCATGTTCTGCAAACCTTGGAATTCGTTTTAGTTTTCCCTGGACATTACTTCTCTTTGATCGGAACTCTCCACGTCAGCTGTACTTGTAAACTAGTACCTGTCTTGACCTAGGCTGTTGTTTTTCTAGCCCTGTTTTGGGCGAGTCTTCTAACCGGGATCACGGAAACAGCCTCTTAGCTCTAAGAAACCCTCCTCTCTCCTTCCTCTCTCTCTCCAACACTCATACTCCCAACACGACACTTCTGTGCGTAATGACAAACAGACCATGGAATATAGACATTGAAACCCAGACAGAAGGTCACGGCTGTGACTTTTGGGTTGTACGACAAGTGGCACCAGCATACGCTTGCCTGGTCTGACATGTGAGCACTAAGGAACACGTGTGGTGTCTGGAAGGTGCAGAAGATTGAAAGAAACACCAAACGAAAATGGGGATGCGTGTCCTGACGCCATGTCCTCGTCTCCCCATAGCAACGTGTTGTGATGGACAGATGGCGAGATACTCCCACACAGGACATTCCGTGGCAACCTGCCTACGTGTCTCTATCTTTGGATGGCCATCTTATCAACGTGTCGGACAGATTGGCTTAGAAGTCCCACCTGCCCCATGCTGTCCTGACTGATTCCATCTGCAATGAATGACCTGAGTTCCCAATAAGGCGCTAGGCACAGAGACTTGAAATTTGGGGATCAGCGTCCAATAGAATCTCGGGCACACAGGGTGTTAAAAATAGCACGCAATCACGGAACATTGTGGTGTTTTTTAATCCTGGCTCCGTCTTTGATAGGTCTTGGTGAAAAGGTCCATTAGGTGGTAGGAGCTCTTTCCCATCTTGTGACATTAATTAATTTCCTTTATCTTTTTCTCTTTCTTTTTTAAACAGTGCAAGAGCATCGGCCTCAGAGCCTTTGGCAAGGCGAGAGTCTCTAATGAGAATTTAATGGCTTTGTTTGGATTTTACCATTTTTTTGTGGTTCAGTTACACGGGTGATGAATGATCCTCGCTTCCCATTTAAGAAAATCATAGCAAGCTCATCTCCAAACACGTAAGGAAAAAAAGTATGTGGTTTTAACTAAGGTAGGCAATGATGGTGTGTTTAGATATGACGTAAAGAGTGTGGACGCCAGTGTCCGTGAATGGCTGGCCATCATCTGGGAAGTGGCCCTGGGAGTCTTTCTGCTTCAAGAATGTGACACTTTGCTAGGAAAGGCATCCCATACCTGAGTTCAGTGATACAACCGGGCGTCAAACTACCTTTCGCAGGGTGATGTTTGACGTGTTCCCCCTTGACATCAACACAGGCTGAAATGCTCACCCCCAGCCCTCAGAATGTGGCCTTATTTGGAAATAGGGCCATTGCAGATGGCATCAGTCAAGATGCATGGAGAAGGTGGGACTTCTAAGAACCAATCTGACCGATGCCCTGTTAAAAAGATGGGCATGTAAAGACAGAGAGACACAGGGGGGCTGGCCTGGGAGGCAGATGCAGGAATTGGAAGGATGTCGCTAGACAGTGACACCAAAGACACCTGCCAAGCAGCAGCAGATAACCTTCCCGTAGAGGTTTTAGAGGAAGCCTGGCTCTGCCAACACCTGCATTTCGGACTTCCAGCACCCAAACTCCGAGACAAGATATTTCTGTGGTTTGAATCGACACCGTCAGTGGAACCCAGTTTTAGGAGCCCCAGAAACGGTATAATAATGCAAAACAAGGATGGTATAAAAATGCTTGTGGACGTGACCTCAGTCATGTCCTTGTCAAAGAGAGAACCTTCAGGCGACAGACCAGCAACTTTCCCAAAGGTCCATACGTCCTCCTGTCCCCCCTAACCCCATACAAGCCTTTATCAGACCAAACTTGTCACATCTGACAGTTCCAAGTGTGTATCCATGCGACACAGTTGCCACTCTGTAAGCACACCGTACTTTTGCTAAGACGACATAATATTCTGGAACCACTTGCCACCCAGGAATATTGGGGTCTCCATAAAGAATGACACCCACTGAAACCCTAAATAAGCATGGACGCCGCGGCATCCCCACAGCTTGTGTCTCGAGCTGCATAGGGCTCGGGCACTGTGGGGCTGCCGCTGCCTGGGAGCCCCAGTCCGACGCCTGGCACGCCACGGGGACCTCCTCCAACCCTCGGAGCTGTGGGCATCTCCGAGGTGAATTCCGTGCATGAGGCTCAAGGTTAATGAGGGAAGCAGAGACGGCAGGAGAAGAGAATGACAGCCCATTAGCTTCCCCAATCGTGTCATTAGACAAGAGAAAAATGAAAAGATGATGTGAGGTTTGCTGCTATTTGAAATGTCGGGGAGTCTTTCTGTCTCCTTGTTTGCAGAGACGCTGTTCAAGGGGACGTCGGTGGGAACTGTTGTATGTGTGGGTCGTGTATGGTTTCCACTAACTTGAACCAATGAGTTTCCCTCTGAGGTTATATATATATACAAACACACACATATTTATATACTATGTATATATTTTATATGTAAATGACATATATTTCTATACTTCCCTATATATGTACAAATAGATACATATATATATCCATATACAAATAGATACACATATATGTATCTATTTGTAGCTATTTGTGTACATTTTAGGTGTATTCTATATATTTATATACATTTATTTCCTATACGTACATATATATACACACACACATATATATGAAATGTGTCCTTATTTATGAAATAAATGTGTAGGACATATTTAAGTAAATAAGTATATTTGTAAATATATGTATATGTATAGGAAACAAGTCTCCTAACTGTACAGAATCACTATAGATGTATATATGTATATGTCTGATTAAATACAGAGTATACACACGCACGTAGTATTTTCTAGATGTATTAAGAGATTGGCTTTATCTTGTGGGTACCGTAGAAGCAGAATTTGCCATGTGGCACACGGGTTTTGATAAGGCTGCCCAGGGAGATCAGGTCCTTATCTCCTTGTCGAAGGAGAGAGGTCCTACTGAGCCTGGAAATTGTGGGATCAGAGAGCTATAGAATTGCCAGGTATGTCTCCGCCTTGAAGCGGCAGGTGGGAAACAGATTTTTTTTTTTAGTGATGCAGGGAGCACGCTAGTACAATTCCCCCGCCGTTATCGGGGGTGTGTGCATGAGCATGTTTGCAGTCAGTCATAGAAGCCGTACGCATATGGGGCACCCAGACCGACGAGGAGAGAAGAAAGCCAACATGGGAAGCACATACCCGGTTTTGGCGAAGTTGGTCCAGTAGGTCATGACCACCGCGCTGAGCATGACATCGTTCTTGGAGAAGTTACAGCTGAAGAGTTCAGTAGGGCCGATCATGGGGATCCCAAAGACGTAGGGCACTTCATCGCCGTGGGCCGAGTCCGCCCAGCTGGGCTTCATTTCGCTTTGGCAGTGGTGGTAGAAGGCGTAGAAGTAGGTCGGAGAGCCGTACTGGGCGTGCAGGTCGGCCGTGGCCACGGCAGGGGCCACCCACTGGTGGTCCGTAAAGAGAGCCACCAGGGTTTTCCGCCGTGTCTCCGGGTTCTCCTTGTCGGCCCAGTCCGTGTACATGAATTTGATGGTCTCCCGCAACGTGTCTTTCCCCTCTGGGTAGCCGTACAGGTTGTCCACAAAGTTGGACACGGAGAAGTCAAAGTCGTTGGGCGTCACGCCGTCCTCGTTGTCCACGATGCCGTCCACAAACTTCAGGCCTTCCCCCTGGTTGACGCCCAGCATGATGTCGTAGTTCAAGAACTCGCCCTGCTCCATCAGAATCTGAGGGTCGTCCGGGATGACATCGCCGTCGATGACGGGGCCGAAGGAAATGTGGTACGTGGCGGGGGTGATGGTCTGCTGAATGAGTTCTTTGTAGTTCTTATTCCGAAGACATTCTACCATGTCGGTCGTATCCAGCATGTTGCAGCCAACCTTATCTGCCAATATCCGCGTGTACTTGGCAGGCTGGTAGTTCACCGCCCAGCTGGACAGGGCCGTGCCACTCTGGATGATGGCCTTCTGGAACAGACCTGCAGGTGCAAAGTTGTAGACATGCAAATGAAAACCCCAGAGACAGAAAAGCAGCTTTGACTTCGCAAAGAAGGCTCCGATTGTCTCGCGGGCATGTGAATTCTGGATACAGTAGCATTCAGCTCTTTCAGGATTTTTTCCTCATTTCCATCTCTTTCTCTCCCCGTTCCCCTCCCCCCTGCTCCCGCCCTCTGGACGTTGGTCTTCTGGGATGTTCTTCATGCACGCATGCACGCACATGCACACACGGCGTTAAAGGAAATGAAACTGCATTTACGATGTACAATTTCGCTGCCGTGCTTTAAAAAAAAATAAGTGCATTGGATGTATCCGTCCCCAGTTTCGTGTCGTGTTGGCATCCCCATCCCCAGATGCTGTAAATAAAGCCTCACAGACTTATCATCGCCTCCGTTCCTTAAAAACGTGCTCTGTGCCAAGAAGTCATCAAAGCGCATTTTGCCTCCCTGAGTAAACCAGGTACCACTTCATTATGGGGGGGAAAAAACAAAACAAAACCCAAAACATCCACTGAAATCAATTTCAGAGCATAAATTCAGACACATATTTCTAATTCCACCGTCGATACAGTACCGACGTTAAACTTTTACAATTAAAATAGTAATTAAAGGGGCACCTGGATGGCTCAGTGCATTAAAGCCTCTGCCTTAGGCTCAGGACATGATCTCAGGGTCCTGGGATCGAGCCCCCGCATTGGGTTCTCTGCTATGCAGGGAGCCTGCTTCCTCCTCTCTTTCTGCCTGCCTCTCTGCCTACTTGTGATCTCTCTCTGTCAAGTAAATAAGTAAAATCTTAAAAAAAAAAAAAAGTAATTAAATTAGCAATTTCTAAAAGAAAGCTCGGTTGGATGGCCCAACCAAAATGTATTTTTCTACAAATCCCTGATCTCAGAATCACGTTAACTCAAAGCCCAGACTTTTCTGTCTTGTATCTGCCACAAGTTAAGAAATGTCTGTTTGGTGAGAAGTGGGAAAAAAAAATTGCACAATTTGATGAGTAAACTTCTGTGTAGCTTACAAATTTCTATCAGATCTGTCTAGTATATGAATGTCAGTAAGTAAAAAAAAAAATTTTTAAACCCTCCATTTTTCACTACTACAGGACAAGAGATGATGGGGTATGAAATGATAGCATTCTCTTTCTTGTCTCTTCCTGACATTTTCTAGAATTCCAGCATGATGGAGGTCCGACATCTCGGGAGTTTCTGCAAGAGTAATTCACCTGGGCGCCCAGAAGGTCGTGCCCTGTAGAGTTTTAAGGTCATGCAAACAATCAAGGGGGGAAAACATGATTGCAATCAGCAAGATAGGATTTAGAGACTGGAGCATTGCCCAAGATAAGATCTTAGATGGATCTGGCTTTGCCACTCATCATTCAGACCAGAGAATACAAGTTAGGTCTGCATTTTAGGGTCATTCATGGTCACTTGGCTGTTCCCCCCGCGTCGACATTCTATTTTATATGACTGAGCCCAACAAATGTACAGCTTTGATGGTGTTTCTCAGGGAACTGGACACCTGCTCCACAGTTCTTGGTGCTAATTACTGTTCTTTGGAACAAATGCATCTGTTCCTTATCACCTTCTTGTCTTTTCAATCTTGGAGCTTTTCCTTTGAGTCTTTGCTATAATGCCATGGTGAGGGGCACCTGAGTGGCTCAGTGGGTTAAAGCCTCTGCCTTCAACTCAGGGAATGATCTCAGGGTCCTGGGATCGAGCCCCACATCGGGCTCTCTGCTCAGCAGGGAGGCTGCTTCCTCCTCTCTCTCTGCCTGCCTCTCTGCCTACTTGTGATCTCTCTCTGTCAAATAAATAAGTAAAATCTTTAAAAAAATTATAATGCCGTGGTGAACATCCTCATGAAAACGTCATTTTTCACGCACATGGTGACCATTTTTTAGACGACATCACTAGAAGTACAATTCTAAAAGGCTGACAGTCTGGGTATTTCTATCTTGCTGGGTTCTGAAAACCTGCTTTGCAGAACCCTGCCCCATGCACAGCCTTGCCACAGAGCTCGCTCATTTCTGATTGCTCGATTTAGGTATATGCTCCTTCTCCAATGACATTTGGTTTATTGTGTTTATTATGGAAGCCTGTCCTGACTACTTGCTCACTCGAGAACTGGGATTTTATCCCTTGACAAATGGGAAAGTCTCGATATTTTCTGGAATGCTGTACAAAGGGATATTACCAATGTCCCCTCTCATTACGCACTTTTTCATTTTTGTAAAAACAAAGGGATGATACAGGTGCTAGCCCCGAATTCGAGCTCTCCTTAGACGCTATGAAGTCACCTACAAGTCTGTCTGCTTTGATCTGACTGGTGGTTCCTTATGGTCCCTGCACTGAGCATTTAATGGCAAGTGAGTTCTAAATCTCCTTACTACGCTGAAAATCCACTTGTCACATTGGTGCCTGTGACCACTGAAAATTTCTACTCAAGCTGAACGCTGATTTCCTAAGGAAAATTAAAGTGGAAAAGCAGTTAGTCCGTAAAATACCAACTAGGGGAGGCAATGGGGAATTTGCACAGATGTTCCTGGATCCATAAGGCAAGTCTATTCTGTACAGAAGTCCAGGACTAACCTTTAGTCATCCCCGATGTTTGTTAGTCTTGGGGGAACGATGGAAATTCAAGCGACGGTTTGAATTGGGGTCTGGGAAGCTTTGTTTCTTACCTGGCTCTCTAATTGCTGTGTGACCTTAGGTGGGTTAACCAACATCTCTGGGCTTCATTTTCCTTTTTATAAATGGTGGCTTTGGAGTAGATGAGCTTCAGGGTTCCCCTTCAGTGCTACAGTTTACCAATGGACATCAGGGAGCCACCTTGAGTTAGGGTAGTTAGGTTTATTATTATTATTATTATTAAATTATTTTTTTAAATTGTTTTAAGTGGGGGGAGCAGCTGAGAGAGACGGAGGGGGAGACACATAAGTAGGCTTCATGCCCAGCATGGAGCCCGATGCAGGGCTGGATCATAGGACCCTGAGATCATGACCTGAGCTGAGATCAAGAGTCAAGGCACTTAACGGACTGTGCCATCCGGGTGTCCCAGACCAGTGACTTAAATAAATAAATAAATAAAAAAGTCCCAAGGCCACGAGCCCCATTGCTTACCAAATGAACAAATCTGCAACCCTTACCCATATCCCTGTTTCTCTTCTGTATTATATTTCCCAAGTTGAGATGAGAAGTTGACTGAATTTAACATTGACCAAAATGATAAAATTTAAACTTGACCTAGTCAAGTCGGAAAGGCAGAAGCAAAGGCATTGGTCTTTCAGAAGGACTCATTTTGTCCCAATTGTTGTAACTGGCATCTAATTGTTAATGTAACTGAGATGACAAAATATGGTTCACAAGGAAAGAAAGCTGAGTTAGAAGAATGGGGGCGCATGGGTGGCTTAGTTGTTAAGCATGTGCCTTTGGCTCAGGTCATGATCCCGGGGTCCTGGGATCGAGTCCCGCATCGGGCTCTCTGCTCAGTGCAAAGTCTGTTTCTCTCTCTGTCTCTCGCTATCTCTCGGATAAATAAGTAAAATCTTTAAAATAAGAAGAGGAAGAGGAAGGAGGAGGAGGAGGAGGAGGAGGATGGGAGTTCTCGAGACTAAGCTTCTAGAACCTAAAACAAGTTGGGGATTTTTAGCTGCAAGAGAGACAAAGGGTCCCTGAGATATGTACCCCATGTGTGTTCCTGGCTCAGCCCTGGGGGTCGTGCACCAGCTCGGGGATGCCCTTGTTACCTTCTGAATAGTGCGACAAGGTCAACAGACTGACGCAAGAGGCTCCCGCCCCGGAGCCGAAGATGGTCACTCGCTTGGGGTCGCCGCCAAAGGACCCGACGTTCTCCTCAATCCACCGTAGCGCCTGGATCTGATCCAGGAGCCCATAGTTGCCTTTGGCCGCCTGGTCACCGGTACTTAAAAACCCTGCAAGACAAAACAGGATCTTTTGGGTCGTCAACTATAAAAAACACACGCACATCTCTGGTCCTTGAAAACGTATCTCATTCTTTGCCTGTCTCCCTCTAAGAGAAGCAACACTTGCAGGGCAGGAAGGATGAGGCTATGTGAGTCATTGTGGCGATGTTGGCCCTATGATACAATGTGTCATCTGTGAGTTTGCACAGGGCTCGCCTATCAGGCACCATCAGTCTAAAATGTCTGTAACTCCTGACCATACCAGAGACTATGCACTGGACCAGATTCAACTTATCGCTCCTGTGCACATGCAGGTTGCAAAAGTGAGAAAGTCTCCTAAAAGGAGTTTTTCAGGGAAAATCCCAAAAGAAGTTTTCCAGGCTAAAAGAGGTTTTTCAGGAAAAATCAGTGTATGTGTTGGGCTGCTGGGATTTCTGCATTGATGTCTAAGAGACTGAGCTTGTAAATAAAAGCAACACAGGTCAGCTTTTTCCCATTTAATTTCTTATTAATGTTTTTCATTTCATTCCTTTTAATGCTTCAGTTTCGAGTAAATGACAGGTATCATGAGATCCCAGTCTTAGTTAAGGTGCACCTGTATCTTCCCCCTACAGAAAAAATTTAGACTCACAGGCAGAAACACACGTCTTTAATCTTACCCAAATGACAACACATATTCAAATCCCTCCAACTGTCCCTAAAACAGGACGAGCTGGTACGTTTTATTTCAAGAAGAAGGAAGATTCTGCAACTCGAGAAGCTAGATTCATTCAAGGATCAAATTCTTAATTCCCCCTTAAAAGCTGCAAAAAAAGGCATTTATGGGAATAAAGGACCACATGGATATCGGACTCCTTGCCTGTTCCACGTGGCACAAAGATTCTGACCTGGAAAAAAGGCTTCCCTCTGACGTTTGAAGTCGTTTTGTCCATAGATGCTCTCCTGCTGAAATTCAGAACTACGATTGTGAACACCTGCCAACATTATTTATTGTACGAACATTAACCCAACTTTATATCCCTTTCTTTCTTGCATAAGCCTTCTGACCCCCCCCCAAAAAGTGCAAGTCATAAAAATTATGTTTTAACCATTTTAATGTGTTATGTGCCCCTGCCTCCAAGCTCTCGATTATGCTCGTTCCTTCTTTCCCTGCATTTCCAAGGGCCAAGCCATTCACCTCATTCCAATTACTGCTTATTAAGTTCCTGTGACCACCTGCTGCAATGCTGATGTGAGCCTGGACAGATTCGGGCCCTGAAAGAACAGGTGTCAGAACCGAGGTCATCAAACCGCCCCCCCACACCCCACCCAAAGCTGACAGCAAATTGAGGGGCTCTCGAGAGTGGGCTTCTAGAACCTAAAACAATAAGGAGGGGACGAACGCTTTGACCCCCGAGGAAGTGAGGCTTCTTCGTTCCCCGGGCACCTGAGAAAAATGCACAGTGTGAGCTGGGCGTGTAACAGAAATGAATGGGTCCAGTTTCAAATAAAGCAACGGGAAGGCTTTTTTGGGGGTGGGGGGGACCTTCTAAAATTGCCACGATTGGACTCGCCATCTCCTTTATCTGCAGACAGACACAAGACGAAACCTGCGAGGTTGTGCATTTAGGGCACGTCTCGCAGATCCAGGCTTCTGCGGCGTTCACAGAGACGGAGCTGAGATTAGCGGTGATTAGTGGGAACGTTCCGACGTTACCAGCCCCTCCCTCATTTAATTAGCAATTACTAATTAGCGTTTCATGCCAGCGAATGTTCCCTGGCTCTGGCATTCATCACACAACCTTTTACACAGTTTCTCATAAAATGCATTGCCCTCTGCTTGGGAGAAAAGCCCCTTTTCATGCAGCTTTATGTATGAAACTGGCTCCTAATGGCAGTTTGGGTGCCACATAATAACCATAAGACAAGCCTCTCTTTCCCCATTAAGGAAAGAGGTGATTAATTCCTAAAGGCTCTAGTAATTTTTTGGCAGAACTGCTCTGTCTTTAACACATCCTTCCTCGGCCGCCTCTCTCCCCACCCCCCGCCCCCCAACCCCCTGTCAACTCTCCCAGAATGACCTATTTGCTTATTTTGTTTCCGTGGAGCTCGGCAAGGATTTGCAACATATGGTAAATCACCCGCCTTTATTAAATTGGAGCCCCTCCCGAGCAAAAACGTGTCTGTTGTAACCTCTCAAATGCCAGGCTAATTAATATTCTATACTCTGGCAAATCTGAGCTCTCCTAACAGCCTCCTATTGAAAGACTGGATCTTTGCGATTCTGAATTCCTTCCAAAAGTCCTGAGGGAAACAGCTCCTTCATGCATCTCTAAAGTTCAGCAAATGAACGTGGTTTTTTTTTTGTTGTTGTTGTTGTTTTTTGAAGTTGGTGTTTCCATAGTTTCTGCTTACAGAATCTTCATTTACTGCAACACCCAGGGACTTTTTTTTTTTTTTTTCTCTCCCCCTTCTCTTGTAATTTAAACAACCCACAAGGCAGAGTTTCCATCGCAGGTACGCGGTGAACGGGAGCAATTTTATTTTGTCTGCAAGAGGGTATTCCTTCGCTGCTCCGACGGTGGAAATGCCGTGTTTGATATAATGCAGATAGGAGATGTATATGCATTTATTCCTGGGCAATTCTATGAACGTGAGAGCAGATAATCAATTTGGAAACAGCCAGGCACATCACCAAAGCAGAGCGCGGGTAGAAGCATCCTTAAAAGTCTGTCCCACCGCGGAGGACTTAATTCCCCATATACGCAGCAGATGAATGAACAGAAGCAGCCCCTTGGCTGGCTAAAACCAGAGATTTTAAACAAATGCCTTCTTTCACTGATAAGCACTCCTGGCTGCACCTCCTTGAAGCATTTCAGCTGACGAAACATTTGGCTTTGGAGATTTAAGGTCTCTGCAATGAAGGTTGTAAATCACTCAGCTCCCCCCACCCCTCCCCAACAATGCAACAATGGGAGAAAGATACAAAACAGACCCTCCAACTGAGACATGCTGACCCTAGATTGATACCAAGTTTCATTCAAAGCCCTGGAAGGAGCAAGAAAATATACATTCACCCAAGAGACAGGCTCCCTTGTCCAGTGGTTGCTTTAAAATATGGTCCACCCAGAAATGCCTGAACACCAGAAATCCCATTATCCCCCTGCCTGTTGAATGAAATTCTGGATCATGTAAAAACAAGGCACTGTATTTGGTATGCATGTTTGCATAAAAATTCTCCAATGAGAAGAGATGGTATTTATTTTAGGTCACATAAATGAGCCCAGAAAGAAATGTGTGATAAGAAAAGACTATGGACTCTGAAAAACAACCTGAGGGTTTCGAAGGGGCGGGGGGTGGGAGGTTGGGGGAACCCGGTGGTGGGTACTAGGGAGGGCACGGATTGCATGGAGCACTGGGTGTGGTGAAAAAACGATGAATACTGTTACGCTGAAAAGAAATAAAACATTTAAAAAAAAAAAGAGTATGTGAAAAAAAAAAAAGAATTCGAGTAGAATCAGCCAAATGCATGCAAATCCATCTTCTTTGATGTTTACAGGAAATCCTTCAGTGGGTGCCTCTATTACAACGTGCAACTTAAGTTTTCTTGGTGGAATCACGCATGATTTGACAAAAGGGTCTATACCTATGGATGGGAGGGACGGAAAGGACCATATCCCAATTCTGTAAGCCCAATGGGGGAAAGCTCTTAAAACTTAGTGACTCTATTTGTAGTTTTTTGTTTACTTACAAATGGCAGAAGTCATTTAATTACTGCATCAATGTCATACAGGGTCAAAACCCATTTCCAACATCACGAGAATAAATCAAAGACAATTATGAGGACAAATGATTTCTATGGCACAGGTTTCCAAACATGGGACCTGTGAAGTCGTTAACGGGATTCCTTACGTTAGTTCCAGAAAGTATACTCTATTTGCCACACTGCAGTTGAGAACAAGGCTGTACAGGTGTTTTTAAAGTACTTCGGTTGGAATTGTATTAACGGACACCCTAAAACCAAAATCATATTCTGGAAACAGAATGCAAGATGATCAACACAGTTTTGTGTATTGCACAGTAGAAATCAAAACGTGAAGGTCCTCGGTTAATAAGTTTCACGGTGATGAAATTCTGGCCATGGCCATTATGTCTAGGGCATGATCCCCACCGAGCCAACCTCGTTTCTCTGCTAGGTCTGCATTCCCAGTGCCCGAGACAAGACATCCTGTTCACTTCTCCATCCTGGCTGCTTCCAACTCATGCCCATACCATGAAGATAACCCTAAGACTCTTTAACCCTGAAGGTCTATTTCTATTAAAATAAATAAATCTTTATTTGATTGTCCAGAGGTAGCCATGCACCAAAAGATCAATAGTTATTGATTGTAATTTTGAAAATAAGGGATGACAGCAATCTCGGCGTTCATGAATAAAAGATACCTTGCATGAATTCTGTTGGCTGAACCATATAATGCCTATGCGGAGAGGGTCTTCATTCATGGAGACACAGAAACATGGGGAAGATCTCTCAAGGGAAATCAATGAATTGTTCAATCCTGGGTCCCAAGATCCCATGTGTATTAACATAATAAAACGAGGTGTAAAATACAAACTCTGGGAGGAAAGCCAACAATTAATAGTGCCTAATTCTGGGAATGTGGTTATAGGTGAATTTCGCACTTAATTCTAAATGTGGGTTTACATTTTTTCCCCCAATTTGTAGCTCAGTCTTTAGCCCCCCAGGGACCCCTGTATCTCTTTGGTTTTATACACAGTTGGCTGCTTCCAGGATGCTCTGTAAAGGGCTGCTGTGAGCCTCGAAGCTGCCTGCTCCACACTGCCCAAACCTGTCTTTCTCCTGTTGCCATTGCCTGGGGAACGGAGTAGGGAAGGAGCCCCGTGCCTGCTGGACCCAGGCATGCTCCCACGCACTCAGTGACTCTTCTGACTTCTTTGATAACAGATACGTGGCGCCTTACCTGTTTCACCAACGCACAGCAAGTACGGAGAGATGCTCTTTTAGTAAACGAAGTTGAGTCCAGAGGGAAAACGGATTACGGGTCTACCTAGACTCTGACTTAGAGACCATGCAGGTGATAAAAGAAACTTGAATGCTGTCTCATTGCCTGTGCTGTGTAGGGAATGATTTGGTGTGAAGGTGAGGCATATATATGTATTTGTTAATTCTGTTTATTAAGTGTTTGGTATATGCCTAAAGGAAAATTAAACGAAACTTGTTTAAAGCAAATTAAACAATTAAAAAAAAAAAGAAAAGAAAAAGAAAACCCCAAACCACCCCATATTATAGCTTTTATTCATGCTGTGAATTACGAAGATGTCACTGCTCCAACATTTGTATATACCCGCGATGACCCAAACGATAAACGAAAAGTTGGGGAGAAATACAGTATTTGAGTAGATTTCCATAGATGTCTTGGAAGCTTGCACTTTTTTCTTTTTTTTGCATTTGCAAGTTTGTATTTGATTTTAATAAGAATATTTTAGGACCACAGGTGACAGTCGCCACTCTAGTGTTGAGCATAGCATAACGTACTGACTTGTCGAATCCCTGCGTTGTACTCATGACATTAATACAACATTGACAATGTACGTTGATTAAAAAAAAGAATATTCTAGGGGCGCCTGGGTGGCTCAGTGGCTTAAGCCTCTGCCTTCAGCTCAGGTCATGATCTCAGGGTCCTGGGATCGAGCTCTGCATTGGGCTCTCTGCTCAGCGGGGAGCGTGCTTCTCCCTCTCTCTGCCTGCCTCTCTGCCTACTTATGATCTCTCTCTCTGTCCAATAAATAAATAAGTAAAATCTTTAAAAAAAAAAGAATATTTTAAAGCTGATTAGAATTGAAAGTCCTAGTTGTTCCATGAAAGTATATTTTCAAAGCACACAGAAGACACACATTTTGTCCCTATATGGTATTCAGAGCCTTATAGAGTGCATATAGGAGAAAAGACAATTTATACAATCCTATTTTTAACATAATTGCCATAATCTCTTCTAAAGCACATTAATTCAAAATATGCTACTCTGTTTAGATATGCTTTTCTACCCTTGACTACAAACAAGGACAGTGTTGGACATGCTAGTGTCAGTTGTGAGTTCTTACTGATAAGTACTATCCAGGGGCAGACCAGAACTAACTTGTCCTGCTCTTATGTTTCCATAAGACAATCAGAATAACTAAATGTATAAGGACAAGGCATTCTTTTCTAACTTGATCAAAATCCAACATTGTCTCCTAGCTCACATCGTCTTTTTTGTGCCCAGAAGTATCCCTAAGCTTTCCAACACTGGCTTTCTCTGGCAAATCTAGAGCACAGATATGGAAATTGTTCTAATTAAGGAAAAACAGTGAGATCTTAGATGCAACAGCACACGCATGAGCAACAATAAGCAAAAGAACATAGGGAAGAGCTCAAATCCCGACGGAAGAGTTTAGTTTCGGGAACAGAGAGGTTTTTGAAGATGATATTTTCTAGAATCGAGCGGCAGGAACTCATGCCTTTGGTTTAAGATCTGAAGTGCTCTCTGCTTTGTTCTGTTCTCACTTATTATATATTACGTTCGTAACTTTTGTAATGTCAGTGTGTTTGCAGTTTTCGCTACTTTTCTTCCCAAAGATGGCTAGCTCATATGCACACAGCTCTCAAGATCCTGTTACCCACAACAACAACGCAGACGTGGGATGACTTTCCTGACTCTTTAAATTTGCATATAGGACCTGCAGTCGTGGCGAATTTTCAGAGGTAGGAACGTAATCTAATCTCATGTAGAAACTGAAGGCCATTTCACGGAGGGCTGGGGATGAGATCTTTGCAATTCTGTGTTCATTGACCAGGAGACACTCCTAATTGTGAGCGGTGACGACATCCCACTCTACCTCATACCGTAGTAGTGTTTATTGTTACAATCACCATCATTGTTTTTGACAACTCTGTCCCGGTATGGCCCCTAAAGATGGAGGGAAGGCTTTCCTGAGAAATTTAAAAGGCAGAAATGAAGATTTCCCATTGAAAAATAACAAACAAAAATATTAAACAGATCATATAACAAATCAGGTATGAGTAAATTCAACTCGAAAAGAGGATAACTTTCTGCTCCCCCCCCCTTTTTTTTAAGATTTTAAGTAATCTCTAAACCCAGTGTAAGCCTTAAACTCACAACCCCTAGATGAAGATTGCCTGCTCTACTCACTGAGCCAGCCAGGAGCCCCAGTAAATCTCTGTCCTTGAAGATTAGACCTAATTTCGTACTGATTCTCCACTTAATGGATGTTATCGCACCAAGCTTTGCTTAAACAAGGTAATTTTCCAGAGTTAAGAACATATCAGGTGTTCCCTACACAGACAGCATGTGGAGACCACACTGGGTCCCTTGAATTTTGACCATTACCCTCGGACTCAACCAAATATGATTAACCTTTCAACGGCCAAAAAGCATAAACAGAACTAGAGTTGGAGTCAACTGCAGAAAAAGAACAGATCTTAAAATATTGAAGATGCAATGGAGATAAAATATTTAATAGACATGCGGTGTTAATTCATTTAACTCAGTAAAGTGCGGCTCCATTCACCAGATCGTCATGGGTGCCTACAAAATTTCCAGCACTCATTGTCCTTGTGGTGAAGATGTAATGAACCAGCTAAACTGCACCTTCAACTGCCTGAAACTCATGTCGTAACATCAGTAGATTGACAGCAAGCAAATACAAATTAAATGAGGTAGTATATTAGTTCCCTATTACGGCTGTAACAAATTACCACAAATCTGGGGCCTTAATACCATATTAGTTCTTACCATACCATTTTAGACATTGAAATCCAGATGGATAGCTAGACTGAAGATTGAAGGAGGGAGGGAGGGATAGACAGATGATGGATAGAAGGATGGGGTGGATGTCTGAGTGGATGGATGGATGGGTGGCTGGGTGGCTGGGTGGATGGATGCATGTATGGATAGAAGGATAGATAGAAAGATAGATGACAAATAGATACATAGATACATAGGTAATGGATAGAAGAATGGATGGAGGGAGGAAGAGAGGGCAGGCGGGAGAGAGGGATGGATGGATGGATGGATGGATGGATGTTTGAGTGGATGGTTGCGTGGCTGGGTAGGTGGCTGAGCGGGTGGGTGGGTGGCTGGCTGGCTGGCTGGCTGGCTGGATAAATGGATGGATGGATAAATACATAGATGATAGATAGATAGAGGGATGGATGGATGAGTGATGGAGAGGGTGAGGGAGCAAGGAATGAACCACAGATAGAAGGAAATATACAATTATTGCAAAGGCTAAAGCATAGCATAGACTCACTTCATTACCATCACAACAGTTTCAAAGTTGCAAACCTGACAGACAAGGGCACAAAGTGCTAAAAATAGAGACTCCAAGGAAAATGTGCTCAACCCTTCTCCCAGATGCTTCTGCCCCATGACCATACGCTGTCTCTCATTATGTGACTCAGCTACATTGAGAATGAAGCACTGAGAGAGAAAGAGATGTCCCTGAGCATCTCCAGGTATAGGTGTCCTTTTGTCTCCTGAGCACACTTGTTATGGGCAACTCTGCGTCTGGCACTCTGTTCCCCGGGTAAGCTAGGACCACCCTCTCCCAGCCTCTATGGTGCTTCGAGCCACAACTGGGGGACGGAACCACGCTGAATTCTCAGGAAGAATGGACACAAGTAAACTCCATCCTGGACCATAGAAGTGGAATCTCTAGTGATACAACCCGGGGGTAGACCGTAAACATCAAACAGGATTCCTACTTGCATTTGGCAGATGTAGTCATCCAGGCTCTGCTTTTTAAGAGTAAACTGAGCAGAACCAAGGTAGTGATTTTCTAGGTTCAAGAGTGTAGGTGGTCATTACACGCAACGGGCAGAGTCTCCATGGAACAAGGTCGTCTCAGACTTTCACATACTTTTCTTAATGTCATCAGTGAATTTGCCAGCCACCCAAGAAAAAAGAGAACTGGCAACCTTCAGGCACAACCTTCTCTATTTTCACCAAACCCACATCCTAAAGAAGCAGAAGGAAAAGGGAAAAGCTTTCTCTTGCCAAATAGAAAAATCTCAACATCAAATGTTTCTCTCTCTCTCTCTCTTTTTTTTTTTTTTTTTTTTTTGCTTCATCTGCAGAAATTGTGACCAAATTTATGCTTACCTCAGGCACCTGAAAGTCTCTGTTCATTTTGTGTCTTTGTGAGGGAATTTGGTTTGTTTTCAAGGAAAAATATGTGTGGGTATTATATCCTCATCCTGCCTCACACTGTCCTTAAATTGAGCACAACTAAAATGAAAAATCCTATAAAGATATGTGTGTGTGTGTGTGTATTGTATACATTTTTCTGTTTTCATCACTTCTAAGTGTGCAATTCAATAGGAATCATTGTTTTCACAGTGATACAAAACCATCACCATTGCCTATTTCCAAAATATTCCCATCACCCCAAACAGAAACTCTAGGAAGCCACAAGTTCCCATGGGGAAAATACTTTGAATTCTACTGTCCATAAAATGGGCTACCTACACATTGGGTTGAATCTACTTAATGAAGTATGATGCCTGTATGGAACGACAAATGCTAACCCCCCCTTCCAGTCCCCCTCACAATGGACCCAACATTCCTATGTTGTAATCCTAATCCCCAGGTTCTAGGTTTATTATTAAGAGGTGGCATCTTTGGAAGATGATTTTGTCATGAGGGTGGAGGGTGACCCATGAATGGGATTGGTGCCTTACTAGAAGAAACCACAGAGCTGCCCAAGGAATGACACAACGGGAAGTCAGCAGTCTGCAACCCACGAGAGAGTCCTCCTAAGACCATGACCATGGTAGAACCCTCCTCTTCTAGACTCCAGAAGCGTGAGAAGTAAATGTCTGTTGTTTTCAAGGCACTCAGTCTATAGTATTCTGCTTGTAATGCTACA
Source organism: Eira barbara (assembly GCA_020311275.1). Taxonomy (NCBI): domain Eukaryota; kingdom Metazoa; phylum Chordata; class Mammalia; order Carnivora; family Mustelidae; genus Eira; species Eira barbara. Next base: position 3,173,240 of record JAHRIG010000284.1, on the reverse strand, counting down.
AGCAAAGACACCAGTACTGCACGTGCTGGCTATGAGATCTGGACAAACACGTCTCCTACTAAGAGTCAAGGTCCTTGAAAATGTCCAAAATAGTACTCAACTTGTTAGATCCCTTAACATCACTTTAACATTGTTTTTTAACTTATACTCACATAAGTAAAGCACGTCCAGAACGTGTCTACCTTGAGGAAAGTCCAAAGCAAATGATGGAAAATTGAATACTTTTGTTCTCATTATCCAAGTTTGATTTAAAAAGCCAACGAATACTCTTTGTTCTAGGGAGAACTTGGATATTGCTCTGTCCAATTTGCTCAATGTGGAATCATGGCTAGTTTTCAACAGGGGGACTCCAACACATGGCATTGTGTTCAGTTTGCAAGAAGGATCTTATTACTGAACACATTTATTTTTTATAGTAAAATTCTACTTTTAAATACTTTCAGGACAAAAAGAAAAAATCAAATGAAGAAAAACATTATTTGATTCACCATGGCCTTTAAAGAGAACCTTCAAACAACAGCTAACCTCTTCATGCAAAACAGCTTTCATCATTTACAAAGTGCTTTTTGTACCTTCTCTCATCTGTCCTACTGAAATGGGAGAGATACCAATACTTCTGCATTCTTGGGTTATGTCTGTGGTTAAACACATATTAGTTTCAAAGAAATGGGCAACACCAAAGACGTCATCACCCTCCCTGTCCACACTAAACATCTGGACATCTTTTAAAAAATACTCATGCTGGGGTGCCTGGGTAGCTCAGGTTATGATCTCAGGGTCCTGGGATCGAGCCCCACATCGGGATCTCTGGCTCAGCAGGGAGCCTGCTTCTCCCTCTCTCTCTGCCTGCTTCTCTGCCTACTTGTGATCTCTGTCAAATAAATAAATAAAATCTTAAAAAAAAAATACTCATGCCTAAGGCCTAGTGCTAGAGATTCTTAATTAGTTGTTTTGCATAGGACATAGGCACACACATTTCACACACACACACACTCACAAAAAAGTGTACAATTTCAGTGAATAGCAAATAATGTGGTCTAGGGGAGAAAGCAAACAGAAATAAAAGCAAGATCTTTTTTTGTTGTAAAATTCTTCTTTGCATCTTCTTATGTCACTGATGTCTTAGAAAAATCAGTAAACATTGGTGGGAAGACATGTTTGTACATGTTAGTAGGCATCAAATCACCAGGAGGCTCTCCCGCCCTGTCTTATTTTTATTTATCTTTTTTTTTAATTTTTTATTTTTATTTATCTTAATAGTGATTGATAATTGGATTCAGGTGGGAACTAATTCCACCGATTACGAAAAATATCTACCAAGCTTTCCAACTGATGCTTTACAAACCATTGGTGATGACCTCCTACAGCTATGAGTTCATTTGAGGTCCTACAAAATGTGGATTGCCTGTTGTTACTCATTCTGTATTTGTTATCTGGAATTCCATAAAAATCCATAAACTTTTGAAGTTATTCTGAAATTCAATACATAGAGGGAAAGTGGGTGGGGGGGAGCATGATTCTTTCATTTATCGGTATTCAGAGAAAAGTGATGGCACCCTAGTGATGGGACCAATAAGTTGCACTTTTTAGATACAATTCATTTATTAGAGGAGTTTGAGGGTCACAGAAAAATAGAGAGGAAGGTGCAGAGACTTCACAGATACCTTTTGCTCTCATATCTGCATATGTTCCTGAATTTTCACTGTCCCCCGAAAGAATTGTGCTTTTGTGACAATGGACCTTCATGGTCCCATCATAGGCACTCAGAGTCCACAGTTACATGAGTGATCACTCTTGGTGGTGCATATTCTATGGGTTAGGACAAATGAATAATGACCTAGATCTACCATGAAAGTATGATACAGAAGAGTTTTGCTGCTCTAAAAATCCCTCTGTGTTCTACCTGCTCATCCCTCCCCCCATCTCCTGGCCACCACTGAGCTGCTGACTGTCTCCATGGTTTTGCCTTTTCTGGAATGTCATAAAGTTGGAAGCACACAGTACGAAGCCTTTTCAGGTCAGGTTCTTTCATTTAATAATACACACGTAGGGTCCCTCTGTGTCTTTCCAATCCTTGACAGCTCATTTCTTCTTAGTGCTGAATAACATCCCATGTCTGGATGGACCACGGTTTATTTATCCATTCACCTGCCGATTCTATCTTGGTTATTTCCAAGTCTGGACAATTTTGAATACACCTGCTATAAACATCGACAGGATAGTTTTTTTGTGTGGATGTATTTTCAGCTTCTCCAAGTAAAGACCAAAGAACATGACTGCTGGATCTTATCGTAAGAGTGTCTTTAATTCTGTAAGAAACTGCGGAACTGTCTTCCAATGTGGCTGCACCATTTTGCATTCCCAACCTGCAGTGAGTGAATGAGAGTTCCAGTCGCTCCGCATCCTCTCCAGCATTTGGTGGTATCAATGTCCTCCATTTGAGCCGTTGTAACAGGGGTGGAATGGTACCTCACTGATGTCTCAATTTGCACTTCCCCGATCCCACATGACGAGGAGCATCACTTCATATAGTTATTTGCCGTCTGTATATCTTTTCCCCTCAGGTGTCTCTTAAAGTCTTTGGCTCATTATTTGTTTCCTCACCACTGAGTTTGAAGAATTCTTAACCAATGAATTACTATATTGAGTATCTTGGTGAATACATGGGTTATTATAGATTATTATTATTATTATAGACTATTATAGATTTGTCATGTTTCAATTCAGCATACCTATTATTCTTAAGGATGCTAGAATTGTCCCATGGTGGCCAGTGAGGGGCCTTCCATAAATACATATATTTTTACTTTATCCTTGACCCTTGAACAACACCAAGATCAGGAGCACTGACCTCGACCTCCCCTACAGTTAAAAATCCATGTATAACTCTTGATTTCCCAGAAAGTTAACTGCTAATAGCCTACTGTTGACTGGAATCATTACTGATGATATAAATAGTTGATTAACACATATTTTGTATGTTAATGTGTATTATATGTGGTATTCTTACAACGAAGTAAGCTAGAGAGAAGAAAATGTCATTAAGAAAAATCACCGGGAAGAGAAAATACATTTCTGGTGCTGTACGGAATTTGCTCCCAAAAATCTACCTACAAGAACAGTTCCCATTTATGTCCTAGGGTCAATTCACTTATACACATATATTTATTTTATCTTCTTTATACCCTTCAACATTCTAATGTTGAATGACGCACTGAAGGTGTGCCATTTCAGCCATGAGGCAATTAGAAAAATAGAAAAATATTATACTTAAAGAAGGATTTCATCTGAGATGGAACTCAGACCCTCCACAATAAAGGTGTTTTAAGATCTTAGTATGGTTTTGTGAAGTCACAAAAAGGCTCCAAGAGGATTGCTGTGAAGTTTCTGCAGCCAACTCCTGATCAGTTGTACTTTCTGTACCAAATCTGGGAATTACTGAAAGCAAACTGGATGCGGAGATGTAGTGTGTGTCAACAAACTTCAAGAAAAAAAAAAAAATCGTTACATGTTAAGTTTCAAACTCAGCCTAAAACAAGTATTTCTGCTTTATCTAACAGATGGAGAGTATCGGTGAATCACCATTATCCTTGCCGTCTCTTCATCAAAAGTACCAAGGAGAGCATAAAAGGAGGTAAGAGAGAATTTCCATTAATTTTTGCCACATGAAAGGACACCTTTCAATAAGGAACTGCTCCCAATGTGAGTCTATGAGCCAACATTGACCTGCCTCATCATCCGTCTGATGACAATTGCAGCCTGTATCTTTAGGGAATCCCAAGGGCTCCAGGTTGTCCCCAAGCACCACAGAGCCACGCCACTTGGATATCCTCCTGTCCTAGAGAGCTCAGTGTGCCCGATATGGAGCAAAGCATTTATTTCCCTCAACCTGGTCTTCCTTCCTGCTTCCCATATCCATGTCATGAGCATGTCTCCAGCTTTGATGGTTGACACATTTTGAGTTTGTGTTTTTGGCATCGCTGCTCTTTGAGAAACCCCAGCATCTGGCTAGCAGTTGGGCTGTGCTGATTTTATCCTTATTGATTGTAGACACGCCTACTCATTCTCGCACCCATCCCCAAGTCCAGAGGGAAGACCTGTCTCCACTGTAAAGAAACAGCTTCCCAGTTATTCACCCCACCCCTATTCTAAACTCTACCAAATGCCCACACTTTGTTGACTGTCTCCATTCTCCATCTTGCTTAAAACTCATATTCCTCTGAATTCTGTAGGCGTCGTGTGATACAAACACGATTATGTTCCTCGTCTTATCTTTCGAAGCCATACACACAATCTTGGTTTTTTTTCAATCTGATATTTGTGACTCTCCCCTTTCTCTCCCATTGGGTTTGTCCTGGGAACTGTATGTTCTCAAACTCATACGATGTCCATTTTATGCTCTCATTAAAGGGATGTTGAATGAGTCCATAAAAGCTCTCTTCATGAGGGACACATGGCCCCCCATCTCCCTTCCCAAAATCGATTTTCCAGTGGCAGGGTGATTTGAGTGGGGAAGGGGATGGGGATTAATTGATAGGAAAGGAGACATGGTTACATTTTGCAGGGTGCATGGATATTCCCATGCTTGCTACGTTCATTTGTTGTTCAATAGACCATGAATAGCAAACATTTTGAAAAGTTACTTATCGGTTGTGCAATTCCATATTTCACAAGACTGTACGGTGTTGACTCCCAGCTGCAAATGCTGTCTCTGAGTTTTGCGAAAGCCATGATCATGCACTTTGCCTTGTCAGGAATGATGTAGCCTCGACAGAGCCTACTACCTGGAAATGCAAATCGCCTTTCAAAAATGTCACTGTAGCCTGTCATGAGGTAGACTCATTTTTATCCTATTAGAGCTACTAATTAATCTGTTGAATGGAAAATTCAACGTCTGTTATATGCCAAAGCCTTGTCTTAGAGAGTCAAGCTTGTCCGTGTTGAAACAAGACGTGTACAAGATTTGCGAATAAGCCACTGTGTGTTAACTTTTGTTTAAGATGAACTTCTTTACACATCATATTAAAAACACGTCCATACACGACATTGGTATTCTATATAAGATTTGACCTAAGCTAGTGTGTATAATTAGGGAATTGTTTGAGAAAACTCATGAAGTAGGTTTCTCTCTCTGTCGTTATCGGCTGAAATAAATTCATTTTAGCCTAATATAGGAGAGGTACAGATTTTATAAACAGAATGATTGGGAATTGGCCAGCAATGAGAAGCACAATGATAATTCACACAATTTTTATGACATCCAGAGGGCCATACACAGAACTACTCAAAGTGTGTCCATGGACCCACAAAGACCACATCATGTGGAAACCAGTTAGTTATATGAATCCTCTGGCCCTCTCCCGTCCCCTGGAGTTATTGAATCCAAATTTTGGAGGGTGGGCTCTGGAGTCTGCATTTCAGCAAGCTCTTTAGGGTATTATGATAAATGCTAAAGTATGAGAAACATTCTGGGAGAACAGAACAGAAATAACTATCACCCAAAATGACCAACTTGGATACACATATTAAGAAGACACTTGACAAATGAACCAACAAACTATGGCTCCATGAGCTAGATAAAATGTTTGTGCAAGGAAGTCTTCAGATTTGTGTATAAGTAGGACTCATTATATGCTGGGTCGTTGGGGAAAGCCCAATGATCCCTCTTCCATATAACATTTGAATCTGGTATCGTACGGGGTCACTGGGAATGAGCTGTGGGCTACCCACCTAGCACTAACACTTTAGTCTTAACCTTAACGAGAAAGTTCATTTATCAATAAGCCACTCCAAATCTTACATAGATGGTCTAACTATAGAAGACATTCTTCTAAAGACAAGAAACAAAGGTACACAATCTCGTTTCCATTCAACAATGTATCCAGATGCCCTCACCAACTCTGTAAGAAAATCAGCCAAGAATAACAACAAAAAAGTCTGAGGGAAAAGGAAGCTGGGAAAGGGTTGGTTTGGTACTAGTGAATCATATTCTCTAGGACCTGTGAAACCCAACAGAGTTTTAAAAATTACTCAGACCAATGACAACGTGTATTAAGGTCCCTACAGTGAGTATCAACATACAAGAGCCAATATTATTTCAATGTATCATCAACAGTTTCCGAAAAGTTGTTTTTTTTTTAAAGACGCCATTTAGCAATGCATGGAAATATGCAAGAAAACTATACGTCTATATGGAGAAATAGAAAATCACTTGTTAAAATTGTTTGTCAAAAAATTCTACCACTCTATTGTGCACAAATTTCAGACTTGTGGGATTGTACACCTAAGAGATGTGTATTTTCTACGTAAAGTTTATCTTTAGCAATAAATGTTTACAGTCGCCAGCTTAAAAAACCAACATAAAATGTACTTGATCGCTGGTCCAGCAGAGATAAAGACCAATGGAAACTCATAGACCATTCCTGGGAGGATAAAAGTCCAATCATTTAAAAGGTTTGTGACCTTCACAAGGGTATGTAATTATACACATAAAATATGGTACAGTGGATTGATCGATCAGTTAAGACATTTCTGCTTTTACAAGAGATCTGTGCAAGGCGTTCATGGCTGCACCGTTTATGAAAGGTCAACCCAGAGTAAATTTCCAGTTTCCAGGAAAAAAAAAAAAAAGTATATACCAATCGATTTAAAAAAGATAAAAAACAGACCACACCTAGTTATTAGGGCCATGCTAGGAGTGAAAATTTTGAAGAAATAACATTTCCTAAAAGAAGGAATTGATAAACGAGATTGAGAAAGGTTAGTATTCTTAGGGTTGGACCAACGGGATACAGTTTAGGAGGGGAAAAAGGATTCTAAGGCTTCACTGTGTCTTAATTTCATGCCAGACTGTATATAGAAACATGTTTGTTCATTATTCATGTCCGTGTATGAAGCATTCCCTAATAATGAGAGCGGAAAGAAAGAATGAAATTGTCTTAAAAAGCTACACCCATAATTGTAGAAAATAGCTAGAAATATACCCTATTAATAAATCCTTTTTTTGTGTGTTTCAGATCAAGCCCACCAGTTAAATAACCAGGATAAGCACCAACCTTGAACTTTCTAATCCAAAGAAACCAATAGATTTATGTCTATGGTGTATTTGCAGGTAAACATGAAAAGAATTGTTTATCTGGAATGAAGAAAATGCTATGTCTTCTCATTCTTCCCTGTCTCATGCCAAATGGCATTTCTCAGTAACTAGGACAAAACAAACAAACAAACAAAAAACTCTGAATAATTAAGCCTCGATTAGTATGTAGAAAGGCTTTATCTAAATGCTTTTTAAAACTTATGTCCAACCATTCTCAGTTGCCAAGTCTAATGATACATTTTACTGGTGGTTTCCAGACACAGCCGAACACCTGAGATGTGTTTTGTAAGAAAGGTCCCGGGCGATATCGCCTGGGGATTCTGACCTCTTTGATGGCGACTGCAATCAGTGGAGAGGAATTACCCGTATTGCAAGCATAGCTAGGAGAAATGATACAGCGTCAAAGAGGGCTCCCCATTGTATGCAAATCTATCTTAACCACAAACACACATTTACTATGATTTTTCCACAAAGAAGCAAAACTCATCATCTCCGGGAGAAAACGGACTTTCATAGCATTCTTCCTCAAATCGTGGATGGAAGAGAGTAAACCCCAACAGAAGAAGAGACTGCAAATCTACTCTAGCAGATCAATGTGTTTCATGAGTTATGGGTGAGACATCTAGTAGTAGAAAATTCCCAATTTTCGGATGCCCGAGAAATATCTATCGCAACGGCTAGGATATGTTTGATTTGGAAGGCTTACCTTTCAATTCTTTTGATAAAATGCTCCCAGTTTCTCCTCGAATCATAAGTTAAACTGAATAAGAACCACACTATACTACACACACATGCGTACGCACACCATGACACACGTAGTGAAGTAGGTGTTTGTATGAATGGAGAAGTAGCTAAGTTTCCCGTGTTGGTGACCAAAGTGGAAACTGCATTATGCATAAATGAGAAGTAGAGGAAGTTGGCTCCAGAAATAGTCATGTTAACCAAAGTCTCCACGTGTGTCCCAGGGAAACCTTGCACAAACAGGTGGGGAGGAGTTAGAACTTCCACACAGAGTGAATCTTGGATCCGAGTCTGAGTTACCTCCAAGGCACTACAAGAATGTCCGTGCCATGTGGCCAGACCTCTGGGTCTCTACGGTTCATGGCTGTCTCCAGGTGGTTAGCTGGTCCCTGGCATCACCCCATAAGTATTTGTTGAGTAAGTGGGTTTTCAGGGACTCAGAACCCCACTATGATCTTTGAGTCTCACCGTGACGTAATTGGCAATACCGCAGGTCAAGCCACATGCATGTTGCCTTGTGGTCTGTACAGACAGAAGTCAATAAGAAGCTTCCACACCTGGTTCTCCAGGGGCTAAACCTTTCTCCAAAATGACATGTGTGAGTTTGCCCACCTCTGTGGTTGTACGTAGGGCTGCAGGGTTGCAAATCCTATAACCGCCCTCTAGGACTGAGACCCTCATGTGCCCATGATGGCCTTGGAGACAAGTGTGGGGTTCCCATTCGGAGCTGGGCTGGGTTGGGTCAGGGTTCATGTTCAAGGGTGGGTTTGGGTTACGATTCAGGTGAGGAACACGTTTTGAGTACAGATTTGGATTCCTGTCCAGGTTGAGGGTTTATGATTAGGAGCCAAGGGGCAAAAGGGTTTGAGTATGGATTCAGGTTCCCGTAGATTTCTGACTGGATATTGAGTTAGGGCTGAAGGTCAATGTGAGTGTCAAGGGGTCGTATCCATGTTATTAGTGCAGAGGTCAAAGGTCAGGGCTAGGATAAAAGACCATGGGTCAGAGGCTATCTTTAAGATCTCAGTTTAGAGTTTGAATCAGGGGTTAATAGGGGTTTTGGTCAAAGGTCAAGAGTGAGGGGTAAAGATGGGTGTTTGGTTTGGGTTTAGGTTTGAGCTCAGCTTTCAGTCATGCTCAGATTTGGTTCAGTTGGGTTTCACCCCTAGCTTCCCGATGGGGTTTTTGTTTGAGTTTGGGTTCAGGTCCACCTTTACTGTTTGAGATCATGGGTGGACTCAATGGTGAAGAATCAATGAGTCAGGGTCGCCTGGGGGGCTCAGATGGTTAATCATCTGCCTTCGGCTTGGGTTAGGATCTCAGGAGCATGGGATTGAGCCCCAGGTCAGGCTCCTTGCTCAGCGGGGAGCCCGCTTCTCCTTCTATTCCCACCTCTGCTTGTGCTCTCTGAAACAAATAAATAAATCTTAAAAAAAAAAAAAAATCAAGGGCTCAAACACCAGGACTTTCTTCCAAGTTTTCATCTGCCGGTTAGGGCTAGTGTTAGGTTCGGGCTTCAGATTTGGCTGCTTGTTCAGATTTAGCATCAATGCTCTGATCAGAGGTCAAGAGTCCAAGGTCAAGTTTCAATATGGCAGAAGTTGGCATCGAAGGGTCAGAGATACATAGAGACATACATAGACACACATACATGTGTATATACTTGCCTAGTCATTCAGTCATATTTTTACAGCATGCAACAATAATAAATGGCCACGTCTTTACCCAAGGACATCACTCACGTGTTCCCAAGATTTCTATTAACAGAAACAGGTCAAAGGTCAATGCAAAGAGAACATTTGTCAATGCATGTTCCGTCTCCTGGAATCAGGATTGATGTGAAAATACACAGATAGAAAGGTACTGATGAGTGCCTCTCAAATCCTTTGCAAAAGATTGTGTCTTATGCCCTTAATTATTTCTAACCCGTGGGATGCTTCCAAACCTTGGAATTCCTTCCCAGAAAATTCTATTGCACAACCACAAGTTTTTCATGACATGAATGGTAAGGCTTGGTTTCGTGTTGTTCAGTCCACAGATGCAGAGAACAATGGATGAGGACAGAGGCATAGTGAAGGTTTGGCCACTCAGGCAAGTGGGAAATGCACAGACAGAAGATGAGTCCTTCAAGATTTACTGGAACACAGATATGGAAGGAGAGAGAAAGGCAAGAGTCACTCAGCTCTGGGATTTGCAGAATTGGATAGAAATTTGGAAACCGCTGCACACAGAGAAAAGGAGAGTGCAGAAATAGTTCATGTAAATATGTAAATATTGAAATTGGGGTGTGCCAAAATACTTAAAAGAGGTATATTGTGCAAAAAAAATCTGACCACTCGGATGGGGTGCACACACACAGACACACATTCTGTCGCTCCCAGTAGGCTGGTCTGGGATCGGGATCAGGGTGCTGTCTGAGCTACAAGGAGGTCGGGATATCCATATCCCATCCAGCAAGTTGGCAGAATTACTGTGTTTATAGACCATCCATTCCCTGATATCTTTTGTGCTCTAGAATCAAACTAATTTACTTGTTTAATAACCTTTCCCCTCCCGTGCCTAATTACTGTGTGGTTGATCTCTTTCCACATTCCTGTCTCATAAAAGCATGCAGGGATTATGAAGCTTTTCCCTTCTCCTGCATTTTTCTAATTATGATCTTCAATCATGGTGATGTAAGAGGTAAAGATCCCCTGTGGTGCTCTCAGTTTTCAGTGATGTCCTGAAATTAAAATAACATGAGAGAGGGGGGCGGGGGGAAATGGTCAGGAAGAAACACCTAAAATAATTTGGTTTACTTAGCAACACTAACCATGCAGGACATGAAGTACCAATGAGCTTCCTATTTTTAAGCACCTGGCGGGTCTTTCTGCTTCGATGTTGACTTTTCTAAGTCTTCTCTGGAAATCTGTATTTCCTGCCCCAGTAAGGGAGTCTTGAAACACTCATGGAAGCCCAAACTCACTTGAGAACAGGCAGCCACACGCAGAAAAACCCAAACTGTCATCTCATCACTTTTCCTACCTGAGCTCGGCCCTCTGGAAGGCAGCTGAGATCAGGCTGCTGCACACGGTCAGGAATCTGCCCAAATATGTTCTTTCTCATACATGTCTTCTACTAAGAGCTGCATTTCATTTAGAAAGAAACAACCCTCATTTCTAATAGTCATTTATGGAAATAAGGCCATATTTTTCATCATCTGTAACTTCATTTTCAATTTCTTCTACTCTCTTAGACCAGCTGTGGGTTTAAAAGTCACTTTCCTATCTTAAAAGCACATTTTTATTAAAATATCTGATTTAGTCTAATTATTCATTGAGCTGTAATGGATAGAAAATTTTTGAGGGCTAACTAGATGCATAGAACCCTCCCTTAAAGTTTCATCTTCGATATACTGTGTTAGAAGAAGAATTTAATTACCTTCGGCAAAATGGTTTAAAAAATGGGGGGAAATAGTAGAATCACATCCTTGTGAAGATAATGTGCGAAAAAGAGTCACATTAAGTTCAATATATTAAAAGAAATATATAACGCAGTGACACCACTTGAAATTTAACTCTTGTGGGTTGCAAAATCACTTTGAGTAAAATAACTATGTATAGAATACGTATAGAAGACGATGGGAGTGATGACTCTGAATTTCGGTGAGCAAACACTAAATATGAACAGTTTAGAATATCCAGAAGACAGCATTAGGACCAAAGTCTTCGTAACTTTCTTGCTAAGAACATTAAGACTTCCAAAGCATGGGATGATCTCTTAAGGTCTTCCCTTGTACTTTGATGTGATTGAAAGCTCATTAAAAATGCAAAGATTGCCAAGTGGCTGATGGATGAAAATGTATCCATATCTTTTGAGTCAGTGCTAGAAACTGATGAAGGGGAAAAGAAAATTAACCTGTGATGATTCACAGGAACAGAGGAAACAAGACGGGACTTCGAGGGGGTTCGGTTACTAAGTTCCTTTTAAGAGAACATAAAAATCACACCTTACATAGAAATATTAGAGTAGCAATTGCCATATCACAAGAGTCCGTCGATTTCAGGGTGTGGAATTTTGAGAAAAAGGAAATGCTAAGTGGATGACAAAGTTAAGGGATGGAAGGATTTTGGCATTCTGAGTCGATTAAATAAAAAAGCACAAATAATTTATGTGGTGGCCAGCTCTACTGGCTCTACCAGCAAACTCGATTGTTCCTGACTACACATGGTACCACCCTAAGATTATTACTTAGAATGGGGGCAAGGTAAGGAACTAACAACATCTCTTCCTCAATTTGGCTTTTCCCTCCACTGTGGGAGCCTACTTGAGTTGAGTTGAATCTAGCCTAGTCTAAGCCAGTTGTCAAAGAGACTTCAACTTAGGTCAACATTTGATTAATTGGGGAAGGTAGTAAGCAGAATTCTAAAGATGTCCCTCCGAGACTCTTCTCGCCCTGGTTACTGAATCAACTGTGAACCCAGGGGTTCTTGGGAAGGGAATTTGTGATGGTAATCAAAGGTACTAGCCAGCAGACCTGAAGATGAGCAGATCATCCTGGAATATCGAAGCGGGTCCAATGAAGTCCCATGACCCTTAAAAGGCAAAAGATGGAGAGAAGACAATCAAAGAGAAGCCACAAAAAGTAGAAAAGGACCAAAAAGGCAGAAAGGAAGTGAGGATAACTGAAAGGAGTTGAAGCTGCCATTGTGGTTTTGAAGACAGAGGAAGGGGACAGGAGATAAGTGACGTTAAGGTCCTCGGGAAGCTGAGGACAACCCAAAGCCAAGAACCACCTAGGAAATGGGAACCTTAATCACATGACATGGAAATTAGCCAACAAAGCAAATGTTGAGGATTCATCCCTAGTATCTTGAGGAAGGGAAAGAGTCTGCCCTATACACTGATTTTGGCTGTGTAAGACTTGGGTGGAGAAACCATCCTAGAAATAGAGATTTCTGATCTACGGGAGAATGAGAAGATAGGTTTGTGTTGTTTTAAGCCACGGAGTGTGGGGTTCTTTGTTCCATCAGCCACTGGAGACAAATTCAGGGAAAAGCAGGCAGTGCTAATCCCATACATGAAGCCGAAGACACAAAGTTTGGGATTTGGAGAAATAATTACTGAAAAGGCTCCTAAACAGATTTCCACGGAGTGTGAGAGTCTCTGAACCCACTGGCAGCTGAATTCTCCTCCCAAAGATTTAAAGAGAGCATTTGAACCTATCGAGCGACCGCTCCTTGCGAAGTCACTCTTCCTTACCACCTTGAAGAAGTATAAAGAGCGTACATACTGGGAGGTGGCATCATGGGTTAGGGGTAGAACTGTCTCATCACTGTATGCCTAACTACTGATCCCCAAACCATATCTACTGGGACTGACAGAAGCCAGGAAGACTTGAGAGGAAAATGCAACTGTGGGCACCATGTCTGACCTTCACGGTTACAAAAGGCTGACTGCATATCTTCTCTACGAGATGGAGGTGACCCAGAGGTTCAATGAGGAAGTCTCCTCTTTGGGGGCACCACCCCCACCATGCCAAACTCCCATCTTGAGTGAACAAGGGTAACCCAGACGAAATTTTGGTTTTGTTATGATACAAAAAGTCGCCGTCAGTCCAACGCAGGCAACGTCTTCCCTAACGCGGACAGAACTCACCGAGAGTCGGGGTCTGAAACCCGTGAGACGAGTGTATATTCACCAAGGAGCAGGGAAGCTGCTTTATATTCTCATTCTGCAGGGGTCTTCTACTGGCGCCCTTGTCCCCGCCAATCCCCAAAACCACGCACTGGGACCCTAAGCTGTCCTTCATAATCAGTTCCCTTCAAAACACAAGTGAATAAAGCCAAGGATTTCACACCAGTCGGGAAGATACCTCCTATATCAGGGGCTCACCCCAACCTTGGAAACTCCGCTGGTAAAGAAGAAACCAGCCAGAGGAGAAACACCATTAAAGCTTTATTGAGCATTCTCATAGAATAATAGTAAGTAGCATGGGAAGAACAATCAGTATGGATTCAGAGGATAGGTTTCAGATCCCCAGTTTTGTTGATTATCTGCTTGGAAATCCTGGCAGGTTACAAAACCCTTGTTTCACCGCGGAAAACACGGGGGTAATAGTAATCCCTTTATCACGAAATTGTTGAGGAGAACAACATGAGAAGAAAACCAGATGGAAACCTTTGGGAAGAGTATTTATGAAAAGGAAACAAAAAGTAACAGTAATAATAGTGGAAAAGGATGAACGGGTATTCCAAGGGCTACCAGGCATCTTGTCTCAACTGTCCAAAATGCAATAGTCATATTACGTAACGGCAAAAGCCAAGGAGAGGAAGAAAGAGGAGCCTGTAGAATGTGCAGCAATGCCGGGAGGGGACAAGTTGTAGCCGTAAACAGTTTATAGAAACACTAGACTCAGGGGCGGCAAGACGGATGGCGGAGGTCAGCAAGCATCCTTACGAGAAACCACTCCGAGGAAGCACCGATCGTGAAACTCACCAGGAACGACACTTAACCAGATGTACGGTGTGATTTTAACTCCCAGAATAAAATAAAATGGCATATGCTTCGGAAAGGAGAAGTGACATATGATTCATTTTGTGCAAGTTTCCAGCAGAAGAAAGTAGGCTGCCTGTCTTCCTGGTTGGTCAGCCCGGAGCCATCGTATCCGGAAGGGAATTTTGCAAAGGTGAAACAGGTAATCGGCATTAAGATTCAAAAGCACACAGAATATAACACTTTGGAGGCACGGGACTTGGGTTGGGTTGGGTTGGGAAACACGAGTTCCCAGGGAAGTTAGTGGCTGCCATGTTTTCGTTCACATGCACCATTCTGGGAGGGATCTCACCTGATACATCTCTCTCTGCTCCAAACAGAGGTTGCATAGAGCACACAGGCAAAATATCACTCATGAATTCCAAGCAACCAAGGCTTTATTTTCCCCCAGGATCTTATTTGTTAAAAAATCAGGCATCAACCGTGCACAGAAAAGGCATTTCCAAGACATACTTTGTGCTTATCACCCTAACCCTAGACCAATGATCACCAGGATTACCACTGGTAACACTTGGAGATGGATTAGTTCTTTGTCATTAGGGGATGTCCTGGGCATTTCAGGGTATTCAGCAGACTCCCTGGCCTCTACCCTCTAGATGTCAGTACAATCCCTTCTTCCACACAGCCGTGGCAACCACAAATGTATCCAGATGTTGAAAAACTCCCCTCGTTGAGAACCACTGCGTAGACAATGACACATCTATGTATCTACTTTACTTCTTTTCATCGACTGTTCGAAAATGGCCTTAGGCATTATGGCATGCATTGGATGTATTAGACAACTCAAATGTTTTTACATTGTTTGTACATGCCCCCATGGAAAAAAATATAAGAGAGTCTGGCATTATTGTACATAGAGAATGAGATCAGTAAGGACTGCTTCCGCGGTTTATAAAGAGTTTGGTCGGGTAGGAATCGCGGCAAAGCAGAAACAAATGTTGGGAGAGGGAGAAGCTAACTTTAAAGCACAACTCATCAAGAAAATGTTTTTGAGCTTTAAGAGAGTGTCTCTAAGATGAAACTTAAAAAGTCAGTATTTAAATATATTGGATAAAAACGGAACCGTTACGATTAGGCAAGGAATCAGAGGGATAAGGGAAGGCTTCCAGAGGGCAGCATGCAGGTCTGAGGTACAAAATGCAGGCAAATTCAGGAAAAGTTTGCAAAAAGGTAATGTGAAATTCTTTAGAGGAACAAAAACAGCTTCAGGTGATTTTTAGACCCTGTAGATGGCTGGATACTGAGGGCAGAGGATCTGTGTTCCATGTAGGAAAAGAACATATATTAATATATTAAGCAGATATAATTTTGATGGAGCTTTCATTTTTTAGAAGCTGATGTCATTGTGTGTATATATGATCACACATAAACATACACACACACATATATTATATTGCGTGTGTGTGTGTGAGCGTGTGTGTTTGAGACTGTCCTATAGGAAAGTAATACATTCACCTAAAGAATAACCCTTTTGCAAGAAGGTATAAATGTCTTTTCTTTACGCATGTCTTATCCTCAGAATGCAGACGTTTGCATTATAACTTGAACCTGAGAATGGAAAAAATGTATCTCTAAGCAGAAAATGAAATAAACAAGGAACGCAAACACTTGTTAGGCAGATAGAGACTGAAAGGAATTTGAAGGGCATTTTCTGATTTTATAAAAACATTCGAGAATAGGCAGGAATAAATTGAAACAAAGAGTAAGGAGAGAATTGCATGGGAGTAGAAATGAAGGAAAGCTAGTTGAACATTCACTCGGAGAGGAAAGATAACTATAAACCGCGTGTTTTATAAATTGTTATTTTCTGTGGGAATATGTTTCGCAAAATTCGTAATATAAAAATAGATCTTTATGTGACTCGAACAATGGGAAAGGCATGGGACTATAAGACAAAATAAAAATGGTGCTCACAACTGACATTTAAGCATAACAAAAAGAAATAAAAAGGAATCTATTATTATAATTACATCCTTGACCTTTTGCTATGCAATGGAAATTATATTATACTAAGATTATAAATAACACACACCTCTGAAATTCTTGTTAACTATTATGTTCCTTAGGAACTACTTAGGACAAATATGTTCATTGGGATGCCATCTTTCTGTTTAAAAAGACCAATACAAATTTATGTGAAACGGTACAATGCCCAAAACTATGTTTTTTTTCCTGTAAGAGCCTGAATAAGCTGGTCTTTCATAGGGTTCTCTTTTTCTATCCCAATTTGCCAGCCTCTCATTTTCCTCCCATCCTCTAAGCCCATTGCCCTCTACCCATGGCCTTCCCAGGTCCCACTTGCCATTGAATTCCAGAGGTCAACACCATCTATTTCAGGAATGAAGGTTTTGTTCCAATAAAAACATCTGGTTTCCATGGTGTCCTGGCTAGCTCATGCCATGTAACCAACCAGCCCAAAATATGAGGCTTCCTAAAACACTTTGATTATCTCTCATGGGCGTGTGGGTTGACTGAGTTCAAGTGGAAGGTTCTCACTTGAGGTGTTCTGGGTTCTAGTCTGTTAGAAGCTAGGTATAGAGTCGTTTGAGGGCTTGAGGAGATGGGATGCCCATGATGGTGCCCTTACATGGCAGGTATTTGATGTTGACTCTCAACAGAGAGCACAAGCCAAGGTTATTGATGGGTGCAGGGCACACGATCTCTCCATGTGGGAGACTTCCCATCTTGCAATGTGGTATGTGGGTTCCAAAAGGAAGCATCCTAAGGGCTAGCATTCCAAGTAGCCTAAGAAGAAATCACATGGCCTCATGATCCAGCTCCAGAAGGGCAAGCACATTACTTCCAGAACATTCTATCAGTGAAGAAAGCCACAGAGGCTTGCCCAGGATGTAAAGCCTCCACTTCTAAGTTGAAAAAGCAGCCGAATATCTGAGTTGATTCCTGACTGTTGCATCCAGTGTATTAAATCCATCTAATCACATGTGCTGATTCCAGAAGATAGACCATAAAGTCACCTCTTGACTTGGAAAAACAGAGTAAGGCAATCAATTAGTGATGCCTGCCAACTGCAACGGTGGCTTATGAGTTCAAGAGCTGAGTTATTCACAAAGTCATCCCTTTAAACACAGGGAACCTGAGAGTGCAGATGAGTAACATGCCCTTAAACTGCCCCAAATCACACATCCTTTGTCAAATCCTACATACGTGGTTGATCACAGGTGGTACACCAAGTCTATTCTGACATATTGTATGAACTACAAATGTCAGTGGCATCCCAGTTAGAATGTTATAGATTAATTTCTAGAGCAGTAATAAGGACATAGATGGAATTTGCATTAGTTCATGATTTTTTAAAAAATGAAACAAACTGAGAGTTGCTGAGGGGGATGGGGGTGGGAGCCATAGGGATGATGGGGGACGGACATTGCGGAGGATATGTGCTATGGTGAGGGCTGTGAATTGTATAAGACTGATGAATCACAGACCTGTATCTCTGAAACAAATAATACACTGTAAGTTAATTAAAAAATAAAATAAAAAAAGACTCAATCACAGTATATACTGTATCATGCATTACACAAGTACACGGAATGTTTCATACATTCATTCTCTCGTTGAGAGAGCTCTAGATTGGCTATGTTGTAGGCCATCCTGTAGGCATGATGGATGGGTAGTGAAGAAAGGAGACACTGGCCTCTCTCTCGGAGACTGTAAGCCAGAACAGAATCCAGATAGACACTAGAGACCAAAGGCACGTCAAATGTAAAGTAGAAATATGCAAGGTGCTTGGAGGCTTAGTCCAGAAGACCTACAATATGAAGAATGAAGGAAAAATGATGTGGGAGGAGGCAAAATGGTTTAGCAAGTAACAGACCGTTTTGAGTCTGGAAGACCAGTACCCAACTGCAGAGGTGATTCAAAGACATAGATGAGTTTTTGTCATTTACTGTTTAAAAGATCATTTGGTCTTTGTAGAAGCCACTGAATTTGGTGGGGTCAGATTGGATGTCTAGAAGCCAGGAGATTGTCACTGAGGTATAAGTGATGAGGGATGGTTGATAATGATTGAACTGGTCACACCATACTTTCCAATATGGTAGCTGTAACCACATATGGCTACTGAGCCCTTGAAATGTGACTTACCCAAATTGAGTTGTGATTAATTGTATGTGGATATCAAATATTTAGCAAAATAAATGCAAAATATCCCCTTAATAGTTTGCATTACATGTTGAGTTTATAATCCTTTGGAAATATTGGGATAACCTAATATATTATTAAAATTATTCCTCCTGGTTTCTTTTTTGTCTCTTTTATGTTGTTACTAGAAAATTTAAAGTTACACATGCAGCATATCGGACATGTTGATGGGATACTGGTACCCTGGAAGAAATTGGTGGCTCTTAGGCATCTTGGTTTTCTATGGTTTGCAGAGGTTTCCAGACATAAATAACCAAATTCAACAGCTTAATGTGTGTCATACAATGTTGCCTATTTCCAGAAACATGGGCACTAATAACTTTTCTTTATGAGATGAACGCATAAAACAGTGAAGGCTTCAAAGTTACCTCCAGAACGTGTGAAGGAGAACCTTAAGTGGTGATGGACTAGTCTACAAACGAATGTAGTTCAGGAGGAAGAACTTCTGAAATGGTTCATATTCTTCAATCACTGTGACCTTGAAAGTTCCGTCCAAGTTGAACTATGTGGGATGTTTTCCAATCTGCCTTCAGTCTGGCAAAATCCTTACACCATTCTCGGCGGAGAGAATGGAGAAGGAACCGTTCCCACCCAACGTGAGTATAAAAAGACTTGGAGGGGCGTCTCGGTAGCTCAGTTGGTTGGGAATCTGCCTTTGGCTCAGGTCATGATTCCAGGGTCCTAGGATCAAGCCTCATGTTGGGCTCTGTGCTCAGAGGGGAGTCTGCTTTTCCATTTCCCTTCCCCTGCTTATGGTCTCTTTCCCTCTCACTCTCTCTCTCAAGTAAATAAATAAAATCTTAATGAAAACAAAAAACAAAACAAAGAAGGCTTAGGCTGGTCATGGTCCTTCAACTGCCTTCCTTTGTTTCTGTGACTGCAAGTCAGCATCAACTCAGAATGACCATTAACCATCAATAATTAGCATTCACCCATAAGCCAAGAAGTATGTTTCTTTCTTTCATTTTGTAAAGTTTTTGTTTAAATTTCAGTTCGTTAACTTACGGTGTTATGTTAGTTTCACGTATGCAATATAGTGATTCAACAATCCCACACATTACTCAGTGCTCATCACAAGTGGCCTCCTTCATCCCCATCACCCGTTTCACCCATCCCCCATACTTCTTTCTGGATAGTGACATTTACAGTGATTCACAGGGTTTTCAACTAATCCTTCTGTTGCAGAAGATGCCTACTCACCTCAGAGGATTGTGACCTGCTCCGAATTCTCAGGCACCAAGAATGTCCTATTTATTTATGGCTTAAGAAAATGAGAACTTGCCTCCGGTTCAAGACTGCACCAGAGTCTGACCACCTGCCTTTTCAGACTCTACTCCAGAATCCCAGAGAAGTCATTTGACCCATTTTTGTGATGTTTGAACAATTGGACAATTGACCAGATGGACCAAGAAAATTAGAAATGTAAAGCAGCCTGTTTGCTCGACCCAGTGGACAGAAGGACACTGAAGTTAAGCAAATTGTGCCCTACCCTCCCCTGGTCTGTCTGCTGGGAGCATGAAGGTGCAAAGCAGTGCAGGTCATGGGGAGTTTGAGGGCTCCTCTATCCCATCTCAGTATTTTCTACTGACAAACCCAATCTCATTCCTACCCCCCAAGTGTTTTGAGATGTGACTTCTGAAACCCCACCAGAGTAAGCAAGATAGCTTAGGAGTTAACTCCTGGATGGAACAGCTGAGGGCTGCGTGGTGACTTAGCAACACAAGCTTGATGGGAGTGGCCAGAGGAGGACACTTAGGCAAGTAGATTTAAGAGAGGGCAGGCAGACAGTTAGAATGGCCAAAATCAACAAGACAGGAAACAACATGTGTTGGAGAGGATGTGGAGAAAGGGGAACTCTCTTACCCTGTTGGTGGGAATGCAAGTTGGTGCAGTCACTTTGGAAAACAGTGTGGAAAAACTAAAGAACTTAAGAACTTAAGAAACTAAAAAATAGAGCTTCCCTATGACCCTGCAATTGCACTACTGGGTATTTACCCAAAAGATACAGATGTAGTGGAAAGAAGGGCCATCTATACCCCAATGTTTATAGCAGCAATGGCCACGGTCGCCAAACTGTGGAAAGAACCAAGATGCCGTCGAACGCACGAATGGATAAGGAAGATGTGGTCCATATACACTGTGGAGTATTAGGCCTCCATCAGGAAGGATGAACACCCAACTTTTGTAGCAACATGGACGGGACTGGAAGAGATTATGCTGAGTGAAATAAGTCAAGCAGAGAGAGTCAATCATCATATGGTTTCACTTATTTGTGGAGCATAACAAATAACATGGAGGACATGGGGAGATGAAAAACAAAAAAGTGGGTCCACAGGAGCAGTGAAAGTGAGGCTAAGGTAAGTCCTTGCAAATGGGACAAATGAGAGAATGTTGACACGGTGCCAGGTACATCCAGCGGATGGGAAGATACACAAGATGTAGGAGTTGGCAGAGGAGAGTGGTAAGTGTCCTTGAGTAGGTGCATGAAGGATGGGGTTTTCTCCACGGGATCGTCTACGGTTGAGTCTCTTTTCCTGTATGTGTTGCCTATTTTTATACCAGGTTGTTGATAGATTCTTGGTGAGTGGGTGTGTGCCTGTGTGACGTAGATGCCAGACAGCGACTTATATTTTAGTCTACGTTATTCCGATTTCTCCGAGAACAGCCAAGCAGGAGTGGTACCGAGCTGAATCAGTCACAGCTCTCCGTGACATGTGTTCACCTGTATAGGTTAAGTTGACTGAAGCAGTCTATTTTAAGGGATTGGCTTGTGGGATTGAGGGGGCCGACGAGGCAGACATCCATTGGACAGGCTGGCAAACCAGAAACTCAGGCAGAAGAAGATGCTGTTGAGTTGGCTCAGAATTCCGTCTTCCTTCAGAGACGTCAGGTTTTGCCATTAAGGTCTTGGCTCATTGGACGGGGCTCACGGACGTAATGGGAAGTGACCTCACGTTGACTTGGAGTCAAGTGATTGTAGATAATAACCACAACTACATGATGACCTACACAGCGACACCTGCATCGGTTTCATTAAATAACTGGGCATCATGGTCTAATCAAGGTGTCGAACCCAATGGACCATCATATAGGGTTAAGAGGAAAATTCCATTATTAGAAGTGTGCTGTACAACCTTGGATGTCTCTGGCAAATTACTAACCCATATTCCATGAAGCAAGGCCCGCCGGTTTTTACCCTGGAGCCTGCTGTGATACATTAACAGGCGTAGCACAAAGACCATAGCACACCACACCCCAAACCAAATTGGCATCTGCCCCATTCTCTATACTTCCTTGGCATGGTTCCCCTATCAACCTGCAAATTTGGTAAAAAATCAATGCTCCTCTTTTCCTGCCTGTGGTTAACAGAGCAATGGAAGGATTCTTGGTGTATTTGTGTGCATGACACAAGGTCCTTCTGCCTGCCACTTACCCACTAGCTCAGATCAGTGCTATTCTGAGCGATCTTCTGGTTATCTTTCAGTGCAGGTATCTCTGAAGGCCCAGCTGTTGGGGAGTTCCAGCAAAGAGTCAAGTCAAATAAGCAATGGGGAAGAAAAGTTCTGCACAGGGAATATCATCAATGATATTGTGATAACGCACTGCGACCGACTGTACCTATATGTACTGAGGTGAATACTGACTGTTGTACGGAATTGTCGAATCACTATGTTGTACGTCGAAAGCTAATATAACATTGCACGTCAGCTATCATCCCATAAAATAAATAATTTTAAAAATATCTTTAAATGAAAGCACTTTACAAGGGGTGTTAGGCTGGCTCAGTCAGTAGACCACGGAACTCTCGATCTCTGGGCTGTGAGTACAAAACCCCACGTTGGGTGTCAAGATTACTTGAAACACTTTTTTAAAAGACTTTTTTTTTTTTTTTTAAAGCAAATGACAAAGAAAGTCAAGTCAAAGACATCGTTTCTTTGAAAAGCTACTGCTAGAATTAAAAACCGAGAACTTTATTTTTTAATTTAAATGTACCAAATTCTGATGAACAGACTAGATGGCTCTTCTGTCTTCTGTCTTCTCATTTGGAAATGCAACATGAGGGATTTTTTATGGTCCCAGGAGCAAACATGTGTTGGGTCGTTTGGCCTGGGTTTCACTGTGCCTGTTTCCAGCCCAGATGGGAAGTGTCCTAAGGAGGCCTGAACCATGCTGCAGTCTCGATGGGCTCATCCTTCCTCCCATGGCATGTGAACTGAAATGGAAGGAAAGACACCATCTTTGCCAAAGGGGACGGGCCGTGGAGAGTCTCCGGTGGGTACCGGGCATCCCTGTCCACCCTGATAAAGTCGTACTTTATGCTGTGACCACAAAGCCAGGAGAGGAGGACCACTGGTCTTTTGCCAGGGATTCCAGGCGATGTGGGCAGCTATTTTGAAAACTTAGATCCTGAGCTCCATTTTCCTTCATTCTGGGGAATTTAGAGAGAAAACCCATTTTTAGGAGATTGCGAGGCATTGAGGGAACAGAGAGGACTGGAGAATCGCCAACCCACGGCATAACTTGACAATTCTCAGCAAAATGTCCCCGTGCTGTTACACCGCAGGTGTGTATGTCTCTCGCCCTCCAAATATATTCTAGATGCTCTCAAAGCTGATCAAAGGCTTCGTTGATTCAATCACGTTTACAACATAAAATGATTCTAAAACAAAAGTGACAAACTTGCAAAGGCAACTTTGACTTTACAGCATCTACACCAGACCCTGCCGTTACCAGCTTATCTGTTTTTATAGTATTTTCCGAATGCAGATCCTGATCATTATGCAGCAGAAAATGATTCCAAAAGAAAACTGGTGTAGCTCAAAATAACCAGATTGTGGCATAACAATTCACTCGGCTCTAGAGGAGAGTCCTTTCCATCTCTGTAACTGATAGCGAAATAGTTCGGTCATGCTCGATGCAGCCGATGTGTCAGGTAAGAAAATAAATGTGTTCGTCCCCAGTGAGAATTCCCAACTCCACTCTCCTACAGATGGATATTTAAAGCCTTAACTCATCTAATCATTAAAAAAAAAAAATGTATTTAAGAAGTATGCATCAAGCCAGTAGAAAAGAATGGTCATTTCTGTGCATATAGAGAAGAAAAAGAAAATTCAGGCTCAGGCTTAATATCTCAGAAGAGAAAACTATGTCACAAACGGGTCCAGTCAAATAAAAACCAGTTCCCAGGGCTAGAACTCAAGGAGGTCTTAAAATAACAATATAACCTTGGATACTATAAAATGGGCAAATGGTGATAGAAACATATTTAACCATAACATTAACAAGAGTCGAAAGCTACCGTGTCTGTCACAGGTGTCGTTTTGTCATTACCCTGGAATCAAGGGTCATTCCCAGTTAAGAGCGGTCTGCAAAATCTGAGGTCTCCCAGTACCTATTAAATTAAAGAAACAAGGAGGGATACGACATACAACAACAAGTAAGTCTTCTGCAAGTGCAGACGCCCACGCCACACCACTCCGAGATGCAAGAAAGGCTGACTGTAGCGCGTGTTTGTTTGGAAATAAGGCAGGATATTGGTGAAGAGTCAAGGACACCAGAAGGTCAGCCGGGCAATGGAAATGGATGAACTGTAACCATGTGCCTTCCGACACACAGTGTCAGCATGTAGCCTTTGGAGGCGATACAAAGATAAATTGATACAAAGATATAAATTACACGTGGGATAGAAGTTGCAAGGACCTGTGGAAATTAGTAGGGCTACTGCATAAGGTAGCGGCCTAAGCTCCGCGATCTCCGAATTTCCAACACTGAGCGGCCCTCGCTCACGCTCTCTCATCGTCCTCGGAATTAGTCACGGTTGAGGAAATGAACACGTGTGTAGACCGCTTTGCCTACGATCACCTACATCTCGGCTCAAAACCTCTCGTCACACCGGGCAGCGGTCGCCAGCATTCACAGATTCATCGACCACCGAAAGCCACCGAGGTAAGGAGTACGTGTTTGGGGGAAAGAAGATGGGCATAAAGTTAGAAAACAATGCACTCTGCCCTCGTTTCGGATCGCTACAATGTTGAACATGACAAAAATTATCCTGATGTGTTTTAGTCCTGCGTCTGTATTCGCTCGTGTATCTAAGAGACAATAAGATAGAAAACTATTTTGCACCAAGAAGAACCGTCGCTGGGCAGTCCCGTTACTGGCATGTCTTGCTGGTATTGTGTGTTAAGACGTGAGAAAAGCGAGTCTGTGTGTGTGTGTGGGTGTACACACGTGCACAAACGGAAAAGGAAGAAAGGTGCACAGGGACAGAGAAATAGCAAACAAGAACGAGACGTCAATCTTTCGTATGGGACCCTTCGAAACTCTTTTCCAACCATGCACAAGCACCCCTCTCAAACCCTGTTTTTTGAGCAAGTAAGTGCCAGTTACTGGTAAGAATCTGACACCGTGTAGAACCAGGTTCTACACACCTGCATCTTCGTGTGTCAATAAATAAAATATTAATTTCTGCCTTGTGACTTCCCCTATTTGGAACGGGCTCTGCTTCCATGTGTCGCTTCTGTCTTGGCACCGTTAGCGTCGTAATTCTGGGCAGAAAGCTCAGGGAAGAGGAGCCCCAGAGTGAGGGCTGATGAGGTTTTCACACAAGGACTGACATTTAAGCCACGTGACATGCGGTGACCGCCTTGGCACTGACACGGTCGGCGTGTGTGAAAGCCTTGTTTCCTCATGAGGAGGATCTGTGGGGTTCTGAAATATGTATTCCAAGAGCCATAATGCCACATCCCCTCATGTCCCCTAGGGCAGCCGCTGGTCAGCGCTGCCTGCCTTCCGGATCCCGTGAGTCAACCAAACACCGCGAGGCACACGTGAAGGAAAACCACATGTCCTGCAAAGCTTGCAGGAGTTTGTGAATTTAACTAGAGAGCTGGAATCATTCTTGAAATCCTAACAAAACTAAGATGTGTGTGAATCACCCATTACGTCCAAAACCCAAACCCTGTCAACAACAGTGACCAAGTGACCAACGCTGACCTGTGCTGTATACAGCTTTCCATATAGTCTCACATATGTCTTAGCTTTTCTTAAATAGGACACCAACTTAATTCCACCCTTTTTATGTTTCCAAAAGCATCAAAGACCAACATTTTCCCTATGATGGAGAGAAACAAAATGTTGGTTCTTTTTTTAAAAATATGTTTAAGTGAGTTCCTTGTAAAATGGCATAGTCCTGGGTTTTTAGTACCATTGACCAATGAGAACCATTTTTATACATTTATGATAATAACCCTTTTTGCCTTTTCCTGCACAAGGAAAAGTCTCAGTCTACCCAAATTGGTAGACTACAGGGGATGGGCATGTGGGATGTTATTAAATGATGTTTGCAGAGAAATCCACTCAAACTCAGGGTCTGGGAGGGCACGGAGCACTGAGGGGAAGAAGCTGAACTTTTCTACAAAAAAAAGGAGCGTCCATGCATTTAACACAGAGAATAGTGATTCTTGGATCTCTTAGAGACTTCTGGACAAAACAGAAGAGTAGAATATTAAATTGATCACTGTCAGGTTCAATAGGTATTATCTTCCCCCAGATAGATAATGGTGTCATTATCTATCTATCTTCTATCTATCTAAACATCCATCCACCCATCATCCATTCATCCCTATATCTATTCTACCTATCATCTATTATCTATCTATCCATCCATCCATCTACCCATCCATCTATGCATCTGTCTACACAGCTGTCCATCCATCTCTGTCCCTCTGTACATCCATCCATCCATCCATCAACCCAACCATGCATCTTTCTTTCTATCTACTATTGAATGGTGGCCATGAGGACAGAGCAAGAAGTAGCAGAATGACTAAGGCTACACAATGATTAACGTTACATTCTCCGAACCTCCTGCCTAAGTTCCAATAAGTGGATTAAAGTATACTTTTTCGTACCTTGGGTCTAAGGCGCTATGCTAAGGCTCCAGCTGTTGCAGACAGCCTTCAATGCTTGACAAGGCCTCAGTATCACCTTAAACGTGGTTTTCCAAAATAATTAGGCCTCCTAAATTTATAATGGAACGTGAATTTTTACACCACATTGGCGCACATTCAACACTGCTGTCTTATCCGTTCCCTAAACTACCCCTGCACCAAATCTTCTTCGACTTCTTGCTTGGTCATGGCTTAGTTAAGATTTGCCGACAGCAAACGCATGCAGCATTTCCCTGTACAGAAAGGAGGTTGTGGAGAGCCAAGCGAGTATAGTATGCTGCAATTTTATGTAACTCGGCTGAGTTTCATTAGGCTGAGCCCCTGGGACAGCCCTGGGTCAAACTGTAATGTCAATGTCACAAAACTCCCTAAGCCAATTTGCTAATGTGCAGTTCTGAGGTTCATCGTGGTAGGTAACAGTAACCCCTGAACACCAGGGAGATGGTGGTTAGCTATGCTCCCCCTCTACCCTTATTCCATCCTGTACATCTTGAACCCAAATGTCACACGTACCACCATTAATCAGATTCCCATAACAGACACACAACGATTCATGCAAATTGTCAAAGGCATGGATGGCTCTGGATCTGCGTACCTTGATCATGCAAAAATGTGAAGACGGTCTCTAAAATGTTTCAGGCAAGCCACATATCTCAAGTATCTTTAACGTCACCCATAAAAGTCCAATCTCACATTCACTGTGACGTAACAAATAATTCATTTCATGAGCAAAATGAGTTTCGGACATGGTAAGGACAAGCAGCTCAGTAGAGTGGGATGTGGATATTTGCGGGAGTAGGCTGTCGGATGGAGGGCTAGGTGACTGCTCTTGGAGCATGGACATGCCATTAAAGTAACGGTACCCTCCTCAAAATAACTAGCACACACATAATATCATGCTGCCTATCCTTTTTGTCATCTCGACTTCCCTTCCAGTTGTATATAAAAATATATATACTGTGCTCCACATCACAGAAACTACAGGGCATAAGGCAAGGGTAGAAAAAGCCAACGTTCAGATCTTCCTTTAGAAGCTAAACATGAAGGATTTGGCATGTTGGGGCACAAGACCCTCAAGGAACATTTTTGTTAGTTTCTTCATGGTAACATTTGCTTGTTTTGCTGTGATTTCCATTTTTACCGGAGGGCACTTCCAACCTCGCATGAGAAAGACCGAGTCTGCATTTTGTCAATAACAAAAAGTTACCTTTGGAGATGGGAGCTAATTGGCACGGCGGGTCCAATTTATTCCAGCGCCATTACAACGTGTCGTGGACACTGGGAACGGACTGAGTCCTAATAAGCTTCCGATTTCTTATAGAATTTCCACAAAGTACAAATGTAGAAAAAGACAGTTTTCATGGCAACACTGTCCATAAATGACCCCAAAGGAAGATTAAAACAAAGTATTAAAAATAAGACAACAGGCCCCAAGTGGAGTCACTTATGTTAACCTCCTGCCTGTAAAAGCCATTCATTTTGTCCAGCTCCTGGAAGTTCCTTTCTACCTGCTAGATTGTATGCCTGATTTGAATGGATTTTCGCCCAGATAAACTCCTAGAATTTTTAATATGCTTGTTTATCTTTTAACACAAGGAAGCAGCGAAACAGCGGTGCATGAAACTGAATATTGTGCGATCGTTTAAAAATGATGTGTTCCTGTAAATTTGCATACAGATGTAGATTTTAGTGAACAGAGCAAGTTGCAGAGTGGCAGGAATGACAGAATACCAATTTTGGGCAAAGGCATCAAAAATAAACATGTGCATAAATGTGTTAAGTGTGTGTGGTGCGGCGGTATAGAAGATGCATATGATTCAAGAAGGAATTATACAGAACATACCGAAGAAGATTCGTCACCGTCCACACCATACATTCCTGTATTGTCTGAAGATGTAAAAAATAATATATTTTCAAGTGTGAATATATTAAACAGATATGTTAAAGGACTTACTCAACTGCCATAGTTGAATTTAGGAACTCATAAAGTGCAAGAATGTCAAAGGATGCTTCTATTCTGATGGAGAAGGAGCAAGAATTGATCTTTTTAAAGATTTTATTTATTTGTTTGACAGACAGAGATCACAAGTAGGCAGAGAGGCAGGCAGAGAGAGGGGGGAAGCAGGCTGCCCACCGAGCAGAGACCCCGATGTGGGGCTCGATCTCAGGACCCCGGGATCATGACCTGGGCTAAAGGCAGAGGCTTTAACCCACTGAACCACCCAGGCACCTCAAGAATTGATCTTTATTACGTGGTTGTGTCTTACACATCCCAGTCAAATCATACACACCATGTGTGAGAGACCTAACTTAATGTTCTGTGAGCACATAAATCAGAAGCCTTCGAAAGACACGATTCCTTAAGATAAACCATACAATTGATAATCATAAAAAGATAATCATAACATTGAGGAGAATTTCACGTAAAATGGCATCTCAGAAAGGGAGGTTTTTGGAAACCAAATGTATATTCATTTAAAAAAAAAAAAGCAACCAATCGGCTTGCCATCAGAGCCTGGCCATATGGCCCAACAATTAGTTTATCGTTAGTGTAAATGTTCTGTCAAGTTTGTGAATTTTATACTTTACTGTGCTGTGTCCCATAACCTGCAATATTGTTTTAAGAAAGTTTTCTTCTAAAAATGTTTCCAATTTTTACATCACTAATAAATTTCAGACTTTAGGAGAGAAATTTTTATCGTGTGCGTATAGTGTGTAACACTCTAGGATCTTTTTTGTGAAAATAAGTTAAATTTTGAACAGTAATTTTTGCAACAAGAGGTAGATTTTCAGAATTGAATAGATATTTTGGTAGAGTCATGATAATAAAACGGAAAAGCTTTTAATGCTCTCTGTAGAAACCTACTGACACTCCATTAAGAGAGTCTTTGACTTTCAAAGCAGCTCTTACGTATGTAAATTATAATAATTCCTCCAGAATTTCAACCTGTTTTCAATAAAGATAGATATCCCTTCATAGACATGCTAAACTCTTGAATTTGAAAATCACACGCATAGAAAATGTAGCACAGGCTGGATGGATATCAAAATCTATATTTTAACACCATATCCCTTTAAGATCTAAAAATGAGAATGTTAACTTGTTTTATATTAGGTTCCATGACATTTTCTGGAATATTCAATTCCATAAAAGTCAGCACAGCCATTTACATAAGACACTGGAGTTTAAAAAGAAAAGCTAATTCTGATTTACTAAAATGTCAATGTCAATTTGAAATCCTATTAAGGTTGGAAGAGAAGTTCTTTGCCATGGATACTGAAACACATGAGTCATTTCAAACTTTAAACATGTTTTTACATTTTTGTGAACCTCTGAGGTACCTCGAGGAGGATTTATCACCTGAAAGTCTTAAGATATAAAAGAAATATATTACAGGCATACCTCAGATTTCCTGCAGGTTCCATTCCAGACAGCTACAATAAAGGGACTATCACAATAAAGGGAGTAGTGTAATAGAGTGAATCACATGAATTGCTTTGTTTCCCCGTGCATGTCAATCAAAGTTATGTTTACATTATGTTGTAGTTTCTTAAGTGTGCAATACCACTATGTCTTAAAAAAAGGGTCTATACCTTAATTAAAAATACTTAATTAAAAATACTGAAAAAAATGCTAGCCATCATCTGAGTTTTCAGTAAGTCATAATCACTGATCACAGATCATCACGTCATAGAAGAGTAATGAAAAAAGATAGGAAATAGTGGGAATAACCAAAATGGGACAAAGAAACATGAAGTGAGCAAATGCTGTTGAAAAAAAAAAAATGGTGCCAGTAGTCTTGATCAATGGCAGGGTTGACACGAATTTCATCTGCTAAAAAAATGCAGTATCTGCAAAGCCCAATAAAGCAAAGTACAATAAAGTAGGGTATGCCTGTAAGTTAACTTGAAAGTCGTGTTCAAAGGTGGCCTTATATTTCAACTATGATGCACACGTAAAGTCAATTGTCTCCCGGAGACATGGGATAAGTCAGAGAAATCTGAAAGGTTCACCACCAGTTCATAGAATGCTGTCTTATACCTGCTTTCTCTTTTGCTGAACACCATTTTACTCTGCCACCGTGTTCATATAAATGAGAATCGAAAACTCGTTTTGTCCTGAGTTGTAGGGAGAAGAGTCCCTAAATAAGATGGAAGAAAATAGTCCTGACCTATATTAGCCAATAAAGTACACCAAACTATTTGATACTAAGTGTTTATATATGTCTCCATAGATAAGGGAAGTAGAAAGTCAAATGGATTATAATGTCTAGGGCTACTGTATCAAACCTCTTGCTGATCTCTTTTGTGAGAAGGGCCTTGTAGTCAGGAACCTACAAGGGTAGTAGAAAAATTATTGTCTTCTCCCCCACACACTCATTTTAAGACATAAAAGATCAAGTTCTCAGGTAATGGCTAAATTTCCCAAGACCACGTAAACTCACAGAGGAGACCTACAGCAAACCCGAAGCCACATTCTCCTCAGAGCTGACGGGAGAATTAAATACAACCATTTACATTCCTTTTCTGGATAAAGAATAGCATCCAGACAGTAAACATGGTACAACCAAACGCATACTTGAGTGTCTCTTAAAACAGTAGAAGAGTTTCTGGATTCCCATACTTTTCCTCTGTCATGTCCTTAGCTCTCTAACAAATATCTTAAAAGCAAACCTAAGGGGGGAAATAAAGGGGATTTTCATCTTGACACTAACACGAGTAACTACCTTTAATAGACCATGCAGGGCATCCTGTCTGCAGAGGCAGTGATGGGCAACACACACAATCCTGTGTCACCTGCTGGGTATGCAGAAAGGAAATCCTTTCCCTGGAGGAATCCTCAATTTCAAGGTTTGGTAGCACAGTTGGCTGATGGAAGTGTCCAACAGAAATCATTAAAATACAATGCAAAGTTACTAAAATAGCAGTCATTATACTGCATGCCTGGAATGGTACAATTTATTCTAGTCCTAGGTATTCTAAAAAGATTACAACTAAGATAAGAGCTGGCTGCCATCTAAAATGTGAGAGAAAGAGTAAAGAAGCTAGGTTGAATCGGCCAATTAATGCCTCCAAAAGAAGAATGCAGCCTGGCCACTGTTTTTCCATTTTAGATAAGAGTCTTTTCTACTAAAAGGGAAGGAAGTTGACATGTGACACTCTGTGAATGCTTAGCAACTTCAAGAAGAAGAGAGAATTTTCTATATACAAGGCCTTCAGTAATAACACATTGAATTTATACAAATATGAGAAGGTCACCATCATCTGTATTATGATTTCTGATATATGTAGAAGACCAATGAGGTGTAGGCCAATTGTATAGAGCTGTGCTGTGTGGACCAGCAGGGTAAGGAATATATATGCTGAATGGAAGGAAAAGCTGTGCACCGATTAGTTGGCATTCTGACTAAGCGCGTCCCACGTAATTGTTATAGGCTGAAGGTCTGTGTCTCCCTACAATTCATAAATGGAAACCTCTTCCCCCAATCGGATGGAATTAGGAAGTGTGGTCCCTGGGAGGTAATCGGGTCATGACAGTGGAGCCCACACAAATGGGATCAGTGTTCTTAGGAGAGCATGAGCCCTACAGAACTTCCTCACCCTTTCCACCAAGTGAGGACGTGGAAGGAAGATGGCCATCTGTGAACCAGGAAAAGAGTCTGGACACTGAATCTACATGTGCCTTGGTCTGGGACATCTAGCCTGCGGAATTGTGAGAAATTAGTGTCCGTTGTTGAGAAGCCCTCAATCTATGGTATTCTGTTATAGCAGCTGCTACAGACCAAGACACGAATTGAACGGGTTACCAGCGTGAGTCCGAGACCAGTCCCACCACCTGTGATATGCATACGGTGAGTGCCTAGAGCGGGGTTCAGCGCACCTGAGGATTCTCACTCACCACATGGCCAGCCAAGGCAAGCATCATGCATCAAACTACTAATCTCTACAACCACTACCTTACTTGGGGGTGACCCTAAAAACCCCACCTGAGAGAAGGACTGGGGCACAGGCAGCTTATTTGGATAGGGGAACAGTCAATACCTAGAGCTTGCCAGACTGTGTTTCCAATGTGGGCAAGTGGAATTCATCTTCTGGGGAATTCTCTGAGGAACTCTGCAGAATGCATTTCAGACCCGTTCCACTGTCTGACAGAAAGGAGGCTGAGTGAGGCATTTTTCCACGGCCACGTTCAGTTGAGAACCAAACCTGGACTCTGCCGGTGTTATTTGCACTGCTCTTTTGGGTTGTACCGGCAGCATAGGGCATGGTCCTCAGCAACTTCAAAGTGAGCACAGCAAAGAGAGACCATCATGGCATATGATTTTTTACCTGCGGGACAATGGATGCCATTGACCTGCACCATTTGGTACTGTCCACTGGGGAGGTACTGAAATCAGGCCGCAAAGTGATGAGCCCAACGCCATGCTTGTGTGCTACAGCCCTTACCTCCAAAGCATACTTGTATTGGCTCAATGATAAGGCAGAACTGGAAAAAGGTGAGTCATGGACCCACATTCCAACTTTTTGTAAGAAAACCTCATTTCCAGGTAAATGTTCTACGGCTCATGTAGGCAATGACTCCCTACTAGGCAAATGTGTCTTAGGTATCTCGGGAATTTTAAATAGTGTCATTCAGTTTGAACGACAGGGAAAATTCTGTATGTGTTGTCCAAACTCCATAAAAAAAACCCAAAAAACAGCTCTTAGGACCTTTTGGCTAGACTTTAGTTTATATATATATATATATATATATATATATATATTTTTTTAAGTTAATACAATTTAATGCCTCATTATTTGCAAGGAGGCTTAGGCGGGAAGTGTCACCGTATAAAGAAAAACAAGCCATATGCCAAGATCTCTGCCAATGTTATTGATCATTGATCAACTTCTCAGAAACTGAAAAGGTACAGCTTTGAAATATTCTTAATGATGTTAAAAAAAAAAAAAAAAGCACCCAGCAACATTTGCTCATTGGAGCTCTCCAAAGGGTAAAATATGGTATATTCTTTTATTCTATTGCTGTTTTTAGTATGCTGTCACAAAATAATACCGACAGTTGGTAAAGCAACAGACTTTGAGTGTGAGTAATATGCTGAGTCACGCACAGCTTAATGTAAACATTAATAAACACTTAGTAAATTAATCATTTTTATTTTGCACTCACACAGCTTAAATTTTCAGGGCTTACTTTGCTGCTTCTTTACAAAGCTGATCTGTTTCTATACCTCACAGAACATGAAAATTCATAGAGAAAGTACAACTTGTGTAACAGAATGTTGATACTATAGAGCAAACGTGGAAAAGCCAACAAATATATTGTACTTTAAAACACTGAAAAGTGGTGACTCACCGCATACCACATTGCTCTGTCATTAATAATTCAAGGTATTTAAAGCCAAATAAATACAGACAAATGTCGACATGCTTTAATGCCACATTTTAATACACTGTTCAGAGAAGCTTCTGTGTGATAGCAGAGATAAAGGCGAGGCGACCATATATAAAATTTTAATTTTGAAATGACGCCTTCAAGACAGTTTCAATGGCAAAGGTAGGAGATACATCATTTAGGGAAATGTCAAGGTTCAGATGCATTGCCAGGATGCGGGCTGAAGTCATTTGAGAACCTGGCTGGGTATTAGGATGGATTGTTGTGAAACTCGATGACTTGAAATGGGGAGGGAAGAGGCAGACTCGTAGATGTCTACACCTGACAGTGGGGGCAACAGCTGCAGCATCATGTCCAGTTTTACTATTTCCATGAAACACAGCGTCCCTCCACATTTGTCCTCATACCCCTCAATAGAGGGGGCGGCAAGCAAACTCCAAACTGGGGACACGTTCAGTCTGTCATCTGAGATGGAGAGAGAAAGGACTTCAGTTGACAGAATGAGGCCATTTTTATGATGGGGGAAGACATTCAACACTGGTGACATAGAGCTCACTGGATGCCACTGGGGTCTCATGTTTCTTACTTTCTAGTGCCCGGATTAGGGCAAAATACCAATTTTTACAGCAAAATGTATTGTGGACCCTGCTAAAATATTTTAAAAGGGTGCTTTTCACAGAATTATCTTTAAATCTTCACTGTCAAATTCGTTTTTTTTTTTTTTTTTTTAAATCAACCATCTAAGGATGCTGACATGTTTTATACTAGAAGCAATAAGTAGAGGTTGGTTGGGAAAATGTGCTTCCTTCGCCTCTGCATCCTGATCCCTGTCTGGTTTTTTCTTTCTTTCTTTCTTTTTTTCTTGTGGATGCTTCTGGAACAGCACAGCACAGGGGAACTCCCCTCTAAAGCCTCAAAAGGTAAGGAAGGCAGAAGAAATTCAGGAAAAAAGCTGAGCCATTCCAATCCCCTTCTTTCGGTGGGCATTAAGCTTCCCTGTCACTCAGTCTTGCTCAGGGGATTGAATCTGGTTGGTGGGAAAGCGGTCCCCCAAAAGTTTAATATGTTAGATTTGCAATCAGCAGCACCACCATGCTTGGGTCTCTCCCATGCTTGGGTCCATGGGAGAAAAGCAGATACAGAATGGCTGCCTGTCCTTCAGACCACAGAAACACACACACATAAACAATCTCAGAGGACAGGCAGGAAACATTATTGCCCATAAGATCTGGAAATGTCAGCCGTGAAGTATGGAGCCTTGCTTACTTGCTGTCCTGACACTGACTGGGGGGATGTTTGCTAAGGACTCTGCCCTGCTTCTATGACACATTATCCCCTGGTTAACTATACTTATCTCAAACTCTACCCTATTGTATTTCTCCACCAAACCCAGCATAAAATAACTGCCCCTCGTTCTCTGTGTCCACTCCCCAAAGTCTTCTGATTTAGAGCCCTGGAATTTCATTTCCAATCTGGGTTGGGTGTCAAGGAGGATTTCATCCTGTACTTACCTCCAGATGGCAAACCCCCCCTCCCCAGCAGAGGGTGACCTCAGTCTTTGGGAGAAGAGAAGCTACAAGTTAAGCAGCTCATGGATACCTTTTTTTTTCAATGAAGGAATCAATGAGTTCTACTCAAAGGACCCTTCAAAACTCATCCCATTGAACTCTCTGGTTCTAAAGGTTTCATTCTTTTCTGAAAAGGACAGAAACTGTGCTTCATGGGACACTGA
Source organism: Eira barbara (assembly GCA_020311275.1). Classification (NCBI taxonomy): domain Eukaryota; kingdom Metazoa; phylum Chordata; class Mammalia; order Carnivora; family Mustelidae; genus Eira; species Eira barbara. Next base: position 3,137,631 of record JAHRIG010000284.1, on the reverse strand, counting down.
TCTGTCTTTCCACTTCTCCATCAAAAGAGCATCCTTATCTCTAAAGCCAAAGCGACCCTGAGAAGAATCCCCATAAACAGGCCAGTTTTCACTGTGTAAATATACTCGCATCTAACTGCCCTATCTTATTCTCCATGGCTGCCCACAGGTGATCAAACCCAGCATAAAAACTGAGGTCTGCTTTATCCAATCTTTGCTTCTTTATAAGGCTTCCAGCTCATACAAAACTTATATGAATAAATGTCTATGCTTTTCTTATGTTTGTGTGTCTTTGTTGGTTTAATTCTCAGACCTATCCAGGAGCCACAGGAGTCAAGGGAAACTTTTTCCTCCCCTACAGCTGTGAGCTTTGGTATGTTTACACAGTTAATGTAAAATCCCAACACATTTGAAAAGAAAACTATATCTTATGAATGAATTCATACATCTGAGTAATCATAGTATTCCCCAAGTTTATGAAATCTAGGTCCCAGAAACATCCAATAAACAGCAGTTTGTGGATTTTTTTTTTTTAAAGGTGTGATTTTTATATTTTTATTGCTAAGTTGTTCTGGACCCTTTACGCCCCAGCTGCAGAGACATATTGGCATCTAAGAGTGTGTGACTCTCTTATCTGGCTAGCAGCCTCTGTTTCCAACTGTGATTTCTTCTTCTTCTTCTTCTTTTTTTAATTTTTATTTATTTGACAGAAAGAGAGATCACAAGTAGGCAGAGAGGCAGAGAGAGAGGAAGGGAAGCAGGCTCCCTGCTGAGCAGAGAGCCCGATGCGGGGCTCCATCCCAGGACCCTGGGATCATGACCTGAGCCGAAGGCAGAGGCTTAACCCACTGAGCCACCCAGGTGCCCCTCTACTGTGACTTCTAAGCTTTAGAAGGCTGGGGGGAGGCAGACCTTAACTCAACTATCAATCAATACAGTTGGCAATGATCAGAACAATGACAATGGGGAAGGTTTTGATATTAAGGACCTGGACTTAGAGAGTATCTGAATGGCAAAGAACTCCAGAGCTGGTTCAACTCAAATGTCCTTCCAAAACGGGAATGTTCTTCACACCATCATGATGACTGCTTTTCTAGTGGACGTTTAAACACCTTCCATGATGGGGCATTCAGTGTCCCAAGGAAGCCCGTCTCATGGCTGGACAGCTCAACTATAATACTGATAGCTGTTATAAATAATTAATAATTAATATAAGTAAAATTTCTATTATTGGAAATTGTTATGGGAGACCCCATAGGCCAGGCAGAATCTGGTCTTAAGTGCTGTCAAATAATGGGAAAATCATCCCTTAATTCTGCCTCTCTCGTCTAGTTCCTAAAACCATTGTTGCCTAGACATTTAGACTTGTCATTCATCAGATCAGAGCATGTCAGCAGAGGAATGTCACCCCTTTTCAGGTGAATCATACCAGGGCTGGACCATGACATCTTCTTCCTCGGAATCCTCCACGGGACCAGCTTGGGGACAATTCTAACTCAGACCCCATTTGCACCTACTTCCATTCTTTGTGAATCAGCTTCTGAGCTCTGGCCCCTGTTTCTGGAGCCTGGGAGAATCATAACAAATCCTGTCCAGTGAGTCTTAATCAAAGCTCTGAAACTTCCTAATGAAAACTGTGAGGTCACATCTGCCGTGATCTGCAATGATTTTCCACGATTCCTTTACACACCAGCTACAAGAACCCTGCAGTCATGACATGAATCATTGCCTCCTCCCGGACTTTAAAATTGCTCCTAATAGAAGGAGAAAGTCCCAAGAGCCAAGGATAATGCACCCTGATTTTCACTTCTGAGAAATGCTTCCAGCAGGTAGATGTTAATTTAACAAATAGGAAGGGAACAAGAGTGATGTCAATGCTTGGGTCCCATCAGGCACAATTTCCTCTGTGACACTTTCCTTTTTGCAAGGAGATGACCCAGTTCTTTAATCAATTTAATCTCAACTGCCCATATCCTCATTTGGGCATGATTTGCACAATAAATGACATAACAGGCTTTGGGGAAATTATATTAGACAGAATTGGGCTTCGAACACAGCTACCCTGCTGTATTCCCACAGTATGTTCAGTTCTGGGTCACAGGAGTGAAAATATTAATTGAATCATAATGTGTGTCCTGAAAGCAAAGACCCCTCTTGGTAGGTGGAGAGAGCAAAGTCGGACATTACTTCAAGAACTTTTTTTTTTTTTTAACCTTTTGCCCTGCACCAGATACAAGAACACACTTAACGCCAATTAATTGCTTTCTGCTCTGAGAGAAATCTGAAACATTTTTTTTAAGATAACGGTCATCTAGGGGCACCTGGGTGGCTCAGTGGGTTAAGCCTCTGCCTCCGGTTCAGGTCATGATCTCAGGGTTCTGGGATCGAGCCCCACATCGGGCTCCCTGCTCAGTGGGGAGCCTGCTTCTCCCCCGCACCCCATGGCGCCGCCTGTCTCTGCCTCCTTGTGATCTCTCTCTCTGTCAAATACATAAATAACATCTTAAAAAAAATATATAATGGTCATCTACAGCATTGCACTATCTTGATACACATTCTATAAGGAATGATGGAAGTGTTTAATATACAGAAGAAATGTGAAAGGTGAATCCCCAAACCCACACTGTGTGTCCATATAGTCTCGTCCTCTTTACTTGATTAACTACTGGGTCTTTAGACTTAAGAGACGCAAACACAAAGTACCAAACTAGGAATCAATAATTTGGAATGTGTGATTGTAAGTTTTTTAAAGATTTTATTTATTTATTTGACAGACAGAGATTACAAGTAGGCAGAGAGGCAGGCGGAGAGAGAGGAGGAAGCAGGCTCCCCGCTCAGCAGAGAGCCCGATGTGGGGCTCGATCCCGGGACCCTGAGATCATGACCTGAGCTGAAGGCAGAGGCTTTAACCCACTGAGCCACCCAGGTGCCCCTGTGATCGTAATTTTTACTAACAATTTAACTAAAGAAAATAATCCCCCAGATCTTGTCTCTCAATGGCTTCTCAAATTCTTTTCATCTTGTGCATCTACTCATGGAACCTGGTATTTTGAGACTATTTCTATACTATTATCTTTCCTATACTAAGAAACAAGTGGTTGGTGCAAACAAGTCCCAAGAAATCTACATGCCATGTTTTTAACACTAACTCTCTACTAAACATGTAACAGAAAAAAAAAAAAATCAAACTTGGCAAAGTATTAAAATTACTACGAAATGAACATAGTTAATATAAAAGCTAGTCCACTGTATCTACTGCGTACTCTGGGAAAACTTGAATACATGAGTCTTGTCTATTTAAAAGTCTGCACATGCATGAGTGAGTGACGTACCAAAGAGAAATGGAAACAATAAAAGATACCTTCAGTGTGTGGGGGTGGTTAATACCCATGGCTGGCTGTCCCCGGTAATGGTGAGAATCCCAGGAAATCTCACTTCTTTATGAGAGACTACTCTACTACCTATCTCTGATGAGGTAGCCATGTCAACAAGTGTACTAAAATTGTCACTGACTTAGTATCCCATCCACAACACTTCCCTGCCCCATTGTGACATCCCATGGTAGGAAAGGAAAGCAAAAGTCAACTTTGGTGGAAGGGAAGGACTTTGAGGAGAACAGGTTGCTGGGGAACCAGCGTGGGAAGAAAACTCTGTTGGTGCATGACTACACTTCCCTGGACAGGAGTTAAGCTATAACACCAAGAATTTGGGATGCCTGATTTTTGAGGTACTAATTTATTCCCTATGGCAAGTGACAGCCACAGCTGGGAGGAAAGAGATGACCCTAGGACTAAAGTCCAAAGTTGAGTTATATCAACTCAACCCTATGATCTGGCTCAGGCTTCATCTGAGCCTCAGTTTCTTAATCTGTAAAGTTAGAAGGCATCTCAAAGTACGGTTGTAAAAATCACTACAATACTGTTGTTTGAAAATACTTAGAAAACTATTTAAGTGAACACCAATATAAAGCTTCAATTGTTTTTAAGTGCAAATGTCACAAACCAGAGGGATATAAAATTATTTTTACTTAGTTCTATGCAAAAACAGGAATTCATAAGAAAATCAGCTGTTGCAACAGCTGAGCAAGAGACCATTAAATTTTCAACATATATGAAAATGATTAGGTTTCAAATATATAAAAAGCTCTCACAAACCAATAAAAGAAACTTTCAATTGTATTATGAAGTATAAGTAAAGGATTTAAAGGTCAACAGAGACTGATACCTAAATGGATTTTAAACACAGATTCCCAACCTAACTCATGCAAAAAAACAAATTAAAAATTATTACTGAGCTATTAGATCAGTGAGCAATCTATGGTTCACAAGCTAAATCCAACATGTTACCTGCTTTTGCAAATAGAGACCGGAACGAAGCCACACCTGTTCATTTAGTCATCTATGGAGTGACCCAACTCCAATGACAGATCAGAGCAGTTAGGACAGAAACCATATGGTCCATAGGTCTAAAATATTTACTGTTTGCCCCTTTTTAGAAGTTTACTGACTTCTGCTGGGATATGCAGTAATTACACATTTTATAATACATTGTGTTGTCAAGAATGTGGCCGAGATGTTCATAGGTTACGGTTAGAAGCTAAATTGGTTAAACTTCCTAAACTCTGTAAGTATTCCAATATCTATATATATTTAAAATAGATATGGAATCCAACCCTCACTCCAAGACACAGTTTCTACTGCACTGTGGTCTATAGCAGCCAGTGTTTAGAAACAACCTAAGCCGACCAAGAATTACGATCATGTCCATAACCGCCCAACTGTCATGGAACATTTCTGAAAACAGGCTAGATTCATATGTGTCAACATAGGGCATCTCAATTTTATATTATTAAGAGGAGAAAAGCAAACTGTTAGGGAGAGTATATTGTGAAATTGGCGTTTAAAGGCTGATTAGTTACAAATACATCTGGAAGAATTCTGCAGACAGGAGGAACGGTGGTGTTTTCTGGGAGACCTGAGTACAAAGTATATTAGAGTATAAAAAGATAATTCCCTATAGATCTCTCATTATAGTGAAGTTTCAACAACAGATACAATTAATTTTTCAGAAATAAGAACAAATACCTGGCCTGCTTAAATGAAAAATGGCTCAGATATGGATATTTGAAACACATTTGTGGATGCAGCAAAAGCGACAGGCTTGAGAGACAGTCCGTAAAAGAAAGACAAGTTCAATTTCAACCCAAAGTCATGAAATAAGTCAAGTGAGGAGAAATTGTAGTGGGAGAGGCTCAAGGGAAAGTGAGAAAAGGAAGCAAGAGAAACCATGAATTCAAAGAGAAAATAAACTCCTGAGTTTTTCCTTCCCTGAATTATACTGACTGACATCATAATAAATTTAAAATTCTTCTGCAGGATATAGTGGATCAAGAGCTAAAACGACTAAGCTGAGGGGATAGCAATTCAAACTCACCAAAGGAGAAAAGATAAACAATGAATCTAAATCCCTGGAAATACCGCAAAAATGTCGTACGAAATGAATTTATTATAATTTAACAAAACGTGTAGACTAGATTATCATTCCATAGAAGCCATTTTGGGTAGAAATAATGTTATACAATTGTTTAATAAGACCATAAGTGGCTTGACAAAAGATAAAGAATATTGTGTGTTAAGGGAAAAAGCTATTTTCTGTATCTTAGCAGAGCCTTTATATTTTAAATTTTTTTAATATTAAGGCAAGACAACAGAAGCAACAAGGACCTCCAGCTGCAGACCCTCTCTCTCTTTCCCCTTGCCTCCTCCTTAAGGCCACACCACCCAAGAATAAAGCCAACCCAACCACTCTTCATGGAGCCCATAACTCACATGTCCATTTTGAGAAGGTCTGTTGGCAAAGGACAAAGGGATAGGCGACTGAGAACTCCAGTAAACACAAAGCAACATCCATGGATTGCCGTGTAATTTCCAACCAAGAGCACCCTCTCATCCATACCTCCCTTGATGTTAATAATTACAAAGTTTCCAACCAACACACAGTCTCTCCGTGTGGTGCTACATGCTAAATGGCAGACACAGGAAAGTATCCTTTGGGTAGACACAAACTGATCACGTCTTGCCCAGCTACCAAAAGCCACCCCCTGGAGACTGGACCATCAAAACCGTGAAGGCTGAGGTAGAGATCTTACAGCAAAATGAGTAAACACCAGAGAAACACAAAGACTGAAGTTTTTCATGTTTCTCATTCTGCGAAAACACAGTCCAGAGAAAACTCATTTGGTAACTAATGGAACTTCTTAGAAATATGCTTCACTCCTGCCGTGAAATCACTTAACTCATTTTTCGAGAGGAGATAATATACACTGAAGAGGCTTACCCTTTTGTTAATGTGTTTTTCTTTTATTGCTCTCAAAAAAGAAAATAAATGGGCCCCTTTCATGGCGAGTGTGCTTATTTTACAGCTTTTGAAATTGAACAGAGTCCCTCCCATATCAACACCCTTTGCTTGAGACTACACAAGTAATTTTGTTGGTCAAGGTCTTGGCATCAGTATGTTTAAGGTGTGTTCTCCTAAGTCTCCATAGCCTTTTCAGAAAGACAGAAAAAGGGGCACCTGGGTGGCTCAGTGGGTTAAAGCCTCTGCCTTTAGCTCGGGTCATGATCCCACGGTCCTGGGATCGAGCCCCACATCGGGCTCTCTGCTCAGTGGGGAACCTGCTTCCTCCCTCTCTCTCTCTCTCTCTCTCTCTGCCTGCCTCTCTGCCTACTTGTGATCTCCGTCTGTCAAATAAATAAATAAAATCTTTAAAAAAAAAAAAAAAGAAAGAAAGATAGAAAAAAACAGTTCAATCTGTCCAGCTTCCAACTCCTCTGCTTATATGGAAACATGCCTCATGATAGTGTGTTCCAGTTGTGTGTTTTCCTCATAATGATAGAGAAAGATGAACAATTTCATAAAACTATGATTTTTTTCCTACTTTATTATGATATTCAAATATTTTGTTAAAATGTGCTCAGTAATGTCACCTCGTATCTTGCTCAAGAATATAAATAATATTAGTAAATACACTTTAAAATAGATCTGCACTTTTTTTTCTCATTAACTGGTCTCGCATGGGGGAGCATTACATTCATATTAACAGAACTGAGCTAAAGAGAAAGGTCCAGCATTTTTCCATATATCCATTTCTGTTCCAATATCCAACAAAAGTAGTGAAATAAAATTATCTTTTATAAGGTAAGCGATTATGGAACTTAATTTCCTTTCTGTTTAATTACATAGATCATAAAGAAGAGAATGGAAGGAAAATAGAATTGTTTCACTATTCATTAGTTTCTAGATATGCCAAACCTCATAGGGAGACTAAGGGTCAGGAAGACATGTAGCCAATTTCAAACCTTATTGAAGCTGAAAAAAGAAGAGAGAGAGAAAAAAAAAAAAAAAAGAAACACTAGTAGAAATACAAATACATATCCATTGCATATGGGGTAGAATTTATTTTTACTGAGAAATTTAACCAATATGCCTAGATAAACAATTATAAAATAAGTCCGATGCTTTTGAATTAAAAATGACACTCTACATCAAAATAAAAAGCTTTCGTACAGCAAAGGAAACCATCAAGAAAACAAAAAGATAACTTACTGAAGGGGAAAAGATATTTGCAAATGATGCATCTGATAAGGGATTAATACCCAAAATACGTAAACAGGTTACACAACTCAACACCAAAAAACAAATAATGTGATTAACCTGGGCAGAGAACCTGAATGGACATTTTTCCAAAGAAGACATCCAGATGGCCAACAGACACATGAAAGGATGCTCAACATCACTCATCATCAGGGAAATGAAAATCAGAACTACAATGAGCTAAGACCTCAAACCTGTCAGAATGGCTGACATGAAGAAGATAGTTAGCGATTATTGGCAAGGATGTAAAGAGAAAGAAATGCCCATGCACTGTTGGTGGGAATGCAAACTGGTGTAGTCACTGTGGACGACAGTATGGAGGCACCTCCAAAAATTAAAAATAGACATATCCTATGATCCAATAATTTCCCTGTTGGGTATTCACTCAGGAAAATGAAAACACTAGCTCAGAAAGATATATGCAGTCTTATGTTTGTTGCAGCATTATTTATAATAGCTAAGACATGGAAATAACCAAGTGTCCATCGATAGATGAATGGAAAATGAAAATGTGGTATATATATAATGAAATATGACACAGCCATGAAAGGGATGACATCTTGCCATTTGAGACAACGTGGATGGACCAAGAGGATATTATAGTAAATGAAATCAGTCAGATTGAGACAGACAAGCACCATATGATTTCACTCATAAACGGAATATGAAGAATGAATCAGTTAACAAAAAAGCAGAATGAGAACTATAAATATGGAGAACAAAGTGATGGTTGGCAGGTGGGCAAAACGGGTGATGGGGAGAGGGAGATACAGGCTTCCAGTTATGGAAGGAGGAATACAAAACAGCCTAAAGAACACAGTCAATGATATTATAATAGCTATAATGGGACAGATGGTAGCTATACTGTGGGGAGCATAATACAATGGATAAACGTGTGAAATCACTAAGTTGTATACCTGAAACTAAAGTAACATTTAGTTTATTTTTTTTAATTTTAAAATTTAAAAAAGTTAAAAATTTCAAAATTAAAAAAATTAAAATTTTAATTTTAAAATTAAAGAATCAATAACTAAAGAAAGAAAATCACATTGTGTAAGAGATTCCTGATCATCATCCACTTTGTGTCCCATTTTTACCCTTCGAAGATTTCAAAAGTATTGAAATAAACTTCTGAATCCATGTCACTAAAATAGTCTTTGATGCATCATTATAACTAGATTTCACAACCAAACTCAATATACTAATCATATAATCAGGCATACTGTCAACAGTATGCTATATTCTAATTGTTTCTATTTTTTTGAAGAATGCTAATACAATAAAAGATCTGATGGGGAAAATTAATCATGTGTTTAGGATGGAAACCGGATTTGGTACTCAATAATATTTCTCTCTCTTTGTACAGATTCTGTTGCTTTAACAGTTCACATTATAGAGTTTTAGGCTAGAGACAACCAGTCATTACATGTAATTCTTGTCCACATAAAATACAGTATAAATCATTTCGCTGATGCTGTGTCGTTCCCTGTCTCCCACAGGACATGTAACATTGTCTCGAGAATTCGTTTTTGTTTGTTTTTTCAAGTGAGGGAGGAAGTGGGAGTGATGGTGTTACGGACTCTAGCAGGTCAAGGGTGCTGTTCATTACCCTACAGTGCACAGGACAGCTCCCCCCACAGACAATGGTCCAGCCCAAGGCAAAGAAAATCTAGTACAGAATTACGGACATGCGGTTCAAAAAACTGGAACACAGGGCACCATCTTTTGATCGCTGCACAAAATAATTTGTTTCAAAAATCAATTCATTATTTGACAGCTCATGGAAGGGTTATGTTGGACTCAATGAGGTGCACTGGAGGTCCACCAGATGCTTAAAGTTAGTCTTGCTCCCTCCTCATGGGTCCCAAGTGCCTTCTCTTGAACCAGTCTGTAGGCACACACTTGGTGTGTCAGTCTGATTAACTGCTCTAATGGAGTACCAAGGACTGCAGGGTGGGGGGAGCTTATAAGCAACAGACCTTGAGTTCTCACAGTTCTGGAGGCTGGAAGTCCCAGATCAAGGTGCCAGTAGATTCAGAGTCTAGGGCAGTGTCTCTTCCAGTTCACAGACAGCCATATTCTTGCTGTGTCCTCACATGGAGGCCATTAAGGGAGCTACTTGAGGTCTCTTTCATAAGGGCATCCATCCTACTCATAAGGCTCCTCCCTCACGACCTAATGAGGTCCCATCTGGGGAGGACCCACACCCCACTGCCTAATAGCATCCAACTGAGGGTCAAGATTTGAACACCTGAATTGGGGGTGGGGGAGGAATACACATTCAGTCTATCGTACCTGCAAGTTGCTTTACATGAAGCAGATGTTCTCTATATGTCTTAAGGATGTATACACAGAAATTAAGTGAACTTCGATAAATACATGTCAGATGAAAAAGAATCATCTTCCAACTTTTCACAAAATCCAATCAATTATTTTTATGTGAAGAAATGTAAGTCCTTTATTACTGTTTGGGACAAGGGAACCTCTTAAAAATATCGAATCATCATTCCATGAGTGTTCCTATGAATAGGAAATGCATACATGTAATATATCGAATAGGATACATATAATATGTATATTTACATATATTTACCTTATGTAAATATGTAGATATGTATATTTATATATAGAGAGATACATGTAAGTATATGTAAATACTTACATATATTTACTTTATGTAAATATGTATATTTACCTTATGTAAATATGTATAGTTGTAAATATGTAAATATATGTGAATATTTACTTTATGTAAGTATGTAAATATATATGTTTACATGTTTACTTTATTTAAATATATGTATGGTACACACATATATTTAATACATGTGTGACATATATACATATGTATATGCACATATTGCTTATACATTAAATATGTAACATAATAACATGTATAATGTGTATATATAATGACATATGTTTTATATATAATACGTGAAATATATTTAATATGTAAATATATTTATTAAAAACTATATGTGGTGGTGCCTCGTTGGCTTGGTCAGTGGAACATGCAACTCGATCTCAGGGTTGTGAGTTTGAGCCCCATGCTGGATGTGGACATTACTTAAAAAATAAAATCTTGGGGCACTTGGGTGGCTCAGTTGGTTAAGTGACTGCGTTCGGCTCAGGTCATGATCCCAGATCCCACATCGGGCTCCCAGCTCCATGGGGATTCTGCTTCTCCCTCTGACCTTCTCCCCTGTCATGTTCTCTCTCACTCTCTCTTTCTCAAATAAATAAATAAAATCTTTTTTAAAAATGAAATAAAATCTTTAAAAATATATATACTTGTACATATCTATACGTCTTTCTGCCATTTGCTGGGGTCTTGTATTAATGCCCCTTAGTGACAGCTTTCAATGCAGAGACTTTGTATTTTCTCAGATTTATTACTACATAATGTACATATTCATACACCAGAGTACCATTCTGTGATGAACTGGAAATAGAAGACAAGCGACCAAAAAACTTAGTTATCCATGATGGAGAGTTGAATATGAGATATTCTTGAGAAATAGGGGCCTTTTTAAATGCTCCCATTTCTAGAGTATGAATACCTCGATAACACTGTAGTTCAATCTTCTTTTTGCTTTTCACGGGGCAATTGGTAAAGTGTTGTCTAAACTGTACCGAGCCAGTTTACAAACGTTATCTGCATGGGTGCCCTTGATGTCCCCGTGTTCCTTCTACTGAATTGTTATCCATGGCTATTCAAGCACACTCAAGACTGCAGATTTGCAAAGTTGGTTTGCACGGAGAGTAAGGCAACTACGCTTTGAAAGGAGTCCAAGCAGAATCAAATATTCAAAATTATCGATATAAAAGCCTCATTTGCATTCCTAGAAAAATATATTACTGTGACTATCCTGGGAAATTTTAATTCTGGCGTAAAATATACCATCATTCTTTTATGTTATGCCTGGACTTGAAACATAAATTTACTGCGGCAGGGCCGATCGGCAGCTCTATAATCACAGGGCTGTTATTTATTGAGTAATTATTACGTACAAAGAAGCTAGCCAGGTTCTTTACAGGCATTGTCTCACTTATTTGTCATAGTAGCTCTGCAAAGTAGCTATCGTTATTGTCATATGATAGATTTAAATCAGATATACTCACAAACAGCTGGCAATAACTGTCATTCATCTTTAAGGTCAATGATCTCACGTCACATTATGTAGATATAAAGGAGGCTATTCTGATTGGGAAAATTTAAATATCTGAATTTTCAATGAAACACTAGCTTTGGTAATTTTCTATTTAAAACACTCGTGAGGGGGCGCCTGGGTGGCTCAGTTGGTTAACAGTGCAGGTCATGATCCTGGAGTCCCTGGATTGAGTCCCACATTGGGCTCTCTGCTCATTGTGGGGGGGGTGTCTTCTTCTCCCTCTGACCTCTCCCTTCTCATGCTCTCATTCTCTGTCATTCTCTCTCCTTTTCAAATAAATAAATAAAATCTTTAAAAAACATTCGTTAATGTATTTCTTTTTTTTTTTTTAATTTATTTATTGGACAGAGAGAGATCACAAGTAGGCAGAGAGAGAGGAGGAAGCAGGCTCCCCGCTCAGCAGAGAGCCCGATGGGGGGCTCGATCCCAGGACCCTGAGATCATGACCTGAGCCGAAGGCAGAGGCTTTAACCCACTGAGCCACCCAGGTGCCCCTCATGAATGTATTTCTAAAATGGCTTTTAATCATGCACTTTAAAAGATCAAACACTTTCGAATAAGCCAAAATAATCAAGCTTCCATTTCCCAGGAAATACTCAAATAGTGATTGAAAAGTGTAAAGAAATCTGTGAAAAACCAAGAGTATGACTCAGTGTTTCCCAGAGAAATGTTAATGAAAATATCTTCTCATCCATAACTCTAACATAAATCCTAATTAAAATCCAAGTTGCATTTGCTGTCTTGTTAAATGATGATTAAGTGTCTGAAATTTCTTTGAAGTTCGGGTTGTTAGGAACAAGATTGCCTATTTAATGCCTGGAAAATAAAGCAGGAATTCTCTGAATTCTGAACTGCTCTTAAGAGAATATAGCTCTAATAAAATATTTTGCATTATCTCTACAAACTGGTATCACCTACCTTCACATTTGTGTTAAAATTAGAATAAATGAGACATCTACATCTTGTAGTAACAGGCTAGGTAATTCAAGCCAGCCCCCTTACCAAGAACAAGTTAAAATTTGCATGATTAAATAAAACGTCTTAAAAAAACTTCAAGGCTAAAATCATATTTAGAGATTACAGTACCAAAACCAATGAGAAAGTGATGATTCAGGTATGTAGACCAGTAGGGTACCCAGCATACAAGGGAGCTTCTGCCCAGGACAGTTTCCAACGTGGAGGGAACTGCTGTGGCTTGCCCAGCACCATGGTGTAAGGAGGCAAATGTCAAACCCCAGTGTCTGCCAAAGGTGTACAATTTGACAGATGCCCCTAATATTTCCCTCCCTCCATGCGTTTCACTCTCAGGTGAGGCAACAAACAAAAGGAAATTCAGACTTGCAAGACCATGCAGCCCACCTCCACAGCATCTAAACATTTCGGAGAACACCAGGTCTTGGTCTATGAAATAATACAAAATTCTAATGTCCTTAGGCATCTGCCCTAGAGAAAGAGGCCATTAACCCCAGCATCCATTTATTACTATAAGTAGTTTCTTTTCAACTACAAGGCATAAAGATGACCAAATGCATAAAGAAAGAAATAAGAAGCCACTGGTAAGACCAAGCAGAAGTAACAGTCATGAGAAAGAGACCTTGCAAAGATTGAGATAGTGTCATGATGAGACATAGATGATAATCCAACCATTTTGGAAGAATGTACACAGAACTACAAAAAAAGACATTGAAAATTTCTGCAGAGTGAGACACTTAAAACGGGGGCAGAAAAGAGACATCATAAGAGACCAGATAGAAATTTTAGATCAGAGGATCACAGGAATGAAAAAAAAAAAAATTAAGAACAGATGAGTCTAGCTAAAAGACAGAAAAAGCTGAAAGGAAATGGAGAGCACATGAGCACAGGTGAGAAGAAATTGCACAGCATGTGTCATGGAAAGATGCCAAAAGAGAATATAAAAACAGAGTCAGAAATAGGGAAAGCCAGATAAGAATTTTTTGAACGTGCATCATCTCAATGTTTGGAACATGAAGCTACCAGACAATGAGATGAAAAGCAAGGAAGAGAAACAGAACCATGGGTGTTCGAGATAATGGAAATACAAAAGGTAGCACTTAGGGCCATGGAGAAGAATATATGCAAGAAAAGACAAAATTGAGAACCTCCCAAATCTGGAAATTATAAGGAGGGTCCAAAAAGAATTCCCAAAGTGTAAAGAAACTCTGTAACAAAATAATGAGTTGGGTGCATAGGCTTAACCACTCATTAGATACAGAAGAAAGGAGACTTCACGGAATAGAATGTAGGTCTGGGGGAAAACTATTCAGAAGGAAGCTTGAAAATGAAATGAGGTGAAAATACAAACAAAAAGTGCGAACAGGGGGTCACAAGGATCAAGTCTAAGTTACACGCAAGTTGACCGCCAATAGAAAAGAAGGCAGGAAATACAACAGCAGTGTTGAAAGAGGTCATGATGAAGCTTTCTCAGAACTGAAGAAAAACCGCCTTGCAAAAGTCAAAGGTGATTAAGTTATTCCAATCAGATAAATGAAAAGAACGCATAACACAAGATCTCACTGCATCAGAGTTAGCACTGCAGAAAGTCTAAGGCAAACAATCTTTAAAAACATCACGGGAATGAGATCTAGGGAATGCATTATTTTCAAAGAAGCGATTCTTAAAGGGACAGCTAAATTCTTGTTGGGGGAGAAAGATCTCTCTCTAATAGCTGAAAAGAAATAACTGAAAATTAAAATTCAGCAAGAATATTCTTTAAGAGGAAGGGACTGTAAAGACACTTTCATCAAGCTATCTGAGGGTTTCAAAAGCTCACAGCCTCTGAAAACATATTTTAGATCATTTCGGGTTTTTTTTTTTTTTTTAAGAGAATGCTCACACATAAAGGTAGAGGCACAGGAGTAATGAGGACGAAGTAAATGATGTGGCTGCGGGGAAATCAAAATTAATGTAGACTAAAATTAATGTAGACTAAATCAAATAAACAGTTTCCTATGAGATTCGTAAACACACACACACACACACACACACACACACACATACACTCACACAAAATCAAATGGCGGTAAGAGCGGGTAAGTTAGATGGATGAATACGGAGGTATAATATACTAATTAGGTGGCATTTCCAGAGAAATGGAAATTGTATTAATTAAAATTAGTGATTATATTAAGGGCCCCTGTTGTAACTTCTAGCATTCTCCATTAAAAGATTACAGTCAAAATGTTTTAACTTCTAATATGGTGGGGGGGGGGAGGAAAGCAACAAGATGATTTTAAAATCAGCATTTCACAGGAAAGCAAGAAAGGAAGAACGGAGAGGAAAATATAGAAAAAGTGGGTTAATAAAAGCACAAATTTAGGATAGAAGATTTAAACCCAAATATATCAAAATGGAAAGGTAAATAAAAGTGGATCTATAGTTACAAAAGCGAAGAACATCAGACCCTGATAGGTAAAACATACAATTTAAAAAATGAGTCAGCAGAAAGGCGGAAGTAAAAACACGGAAATGGCGCACGACTGAATTATGAAAGCTGTAGCAATATTAATATCAAGCTAGATAGACACTCAGGCATGAAGCACCACCAGAAATAAAGGATCCTATCATAAGAATTTCAATTTTTCACAATGTATAAAAATCCTAGAAATTATCCCGTAAATTGATAAGCACATAAAATGTGCAAAATGGAAGTATACAAAAATACAAACAAAGAGGAGAAAACTCCATAACCATCATGGGAGAATTTAAAGAGACTTACTTAAATGATAGAAGATGCAAACTGCCTCTGATAAAATTCAGAAGTCAAAGAAAAACTCGTGATGGAAATCACATATTTCCTATGAACAGTAAAAGTATCACCCAGTTTCTGGAATGCAGCTAATGCATCCCTTGAGCCAAATTTACAGGAACATATTAACATCTTAACAAAATGAGGGTATTGGAACATTAATAAAATAGGCTTCTATTTCAAGAAGATAATAAGTAAAACAACAGTAAAATTAATGAGAAGGAAGTAATAAAGATAAGAACAGTAATTAATGAGGGGCACCTGGGTGGCTCAGTCAGGTAAGCCAGTGACTCTCAGTTGTGGCTCAGGGCATGATCTCTGGGCTGTGGGATGAAGCCCTGCATCAGGCTCTGCACTCAACACAGAATCGGCTTGAAACTGTCTCTCTTCCCTTGCCCCTTCCCCTACTCGTGCTCTCTCTCTGTGTCTAAAATAAATTTTAAAATAAATAAAAAATGAATAAGAATCTTTAAAAAAAATAAAAGAACAGTAATTAATGAAAATTAACATAGACTGAAGAAGAAAACCAAAAGAAAAGAAATAAAAAGGTTCCTTGAAAAGTCTAATCAAATATATAAACTGAGGAGTTTTATGGATAAAGTAAAAAAAAAAAAAAAAAAAACAAACATAGATATTTGGGCTTTCAAAATAGAACCCCACCATACACTTGCAGGAGTAAAAAGATAAGAGATGTTCTGATAACAGAACATTTATAAGAAATGGAAAGAGTTCTAGAAACATAGAGCATAACAAAATCAGAAATAAAGAGGAAACCAGAGTGAGGACGCCTTGGTGGCTCAGTGGTTAAGCATCTACCTTCGGCTCAGGTCATGATCCCAGGATCTGGGGATCGAGACCCACACTGGACTCCCTGCTCAGCAGGAAGCCTACTTCTCCCTCTACCCCTCCTACTGCTTGTGTTCCCTCTCTCACTGTGTTTTTCTCTGTCAAATAAATAAATAAAATCTTTAAAAAAAAAAAAAAAAAGAAAAGAAAACCAGAATGATCCCATAACCATTTAAGATACTAAATTAGGGGGGCGCCTGGGTGGCTCAGTGGGTTAAAGCTGCTGCCTTCGGCTCAGGTCATGATCCCAGCATCCTGGGATCGAGCCCCGCATCGGGCTCTTTGCTCAGCAGGGAGCCTGCTTCCTCCTCTCTCTCTGCCTGCCTCTCTGCCTACTTGTGATCTGTCGAATAAATAAATAAAATATTTTAAAAAAAAGATACTAAATTAGGTGTCAGAACTCATACAAAGAAAACTCAAAGCAAAAATGGCAGTTCTTATCTTCTGGAAAACATTAGGAAGAGATATTCTCAACCTTGACCTCTTCACCTGTGTGTAAGAAAAGGACATATCCTTCCATATATCATATGATAGTATACCCTGCACCCCAAACCCAGCAAGAAAATGATAAGCCAACAAACCACCCATGAACAATGTTCAGCAACATCTGAAAAGTCCAAGAATATACCACCACCAAGTTGGGTTTACTAAACCCCAAACCACAAACTTGTATTCATATTAGGAGATACAAAGAGATACTGTTTAAATGTTGGCAACATTGTCTTTACAGCCAGAAGTTAAAAAAAAAAAGAAAAAAAAAAGAAAGAAAGAAATATTCAAATCTTTGTGTCTTTTTGGCAGTTACTGTGCCAAGGTGAGAAAAACAAACATGTATAAAGATGGAAAACAAAGTCTCGAAATTGTTTTTATTCATAGACAATAGTAGTGTGTATGTGGAAAATCTCAGGTAACAAAATTTAATAAATCTGCTGGCTACAAAATTGATACTAAATAACAAGTGCATTTTATATTCCAGCAATAACGAGCAATACAGATCTCCAGGTTTGCCAAAACCCAAAGGGGGACGCATCATGAGCTCTGGTTCCCAGCTGTGATATGATGGATTTACTCTTCCCAACCTGATGCATGAGTAATTGGCTAATAACTTCCCAAGCCCCTAATAATTCACTGCTAATTACACCAGCTACAGGGGTTTCTGTGTGGGGAAAAAAAACAAAAAAAAAGATTTAAAAAAGAGAAACATTACAGCAGTTCTGAATACCATCCCTACAAATCAGTGACACAGAATGTGTACATGACATTGATTTGAAATATTAGAAAATATTACTGAGGAAAAAAAACACCTTAATAAGTTATAGGTATTTGACATTTTTGTGAAGGGGCTTATTAAATACTGAAAGATGACCAGTACGCATGACTGGTCCACAAGATTAAATTCTTAATTAAAAATCAGATGTTTGTTGTCCCAAGGGGAGACTCTAAGGTGTACATGGAAATGCAACGTTTGAAAAACAGCTAAGATACTCTCAAAAAAGAAGAAGAAAGAAATCATTATACTATATATTGTAAATTATTATAAAATTTAATGTGTGACAAAATATACTGGCATCCATATACACAAAGGAACCAGTAGGATTATAGCAATACAGTGTACATTTTTTTGTCAGTAAATGATCTTGTGATGTTGAATTGTGTATACGGAAAAATAAATTGTACTCATTATCCACACAACATAAAAATGTCAAGTTCATTCCACAGTTTGGCGACCATGGCTATTTTTTTTGTTAGTTTATAATTTTATAATTCTTTGAAATAACAAAAATTTTATATATTAAAGTTGTATATATTTATATATGAAAAAAATGTCAAGTTCATGTGAATTTTAATATAAAATTTTTAAAAAACAAGTATTTTGAAGATATTCAAGAAAGATATGCTTTTATCTTTGAGGAGGAAAAGAAAACATCTTTCTTCCTTTCTCTCTCTCTTTCTTTTTCTCTTTTTCTTTCTTTCTTTCTCTCTCTCTGTCTCTCTCCCTTTCTTTCTTTCTCTTTCTTTCTTTTTCTCTTTTTCTTTCTTTCTTTCTCTCTCTCTTTCTTTCTCCCCTTCTCTCTTTCAAGAAACATCTTAAAGCTCCAAAAAATATTTTAAAATCAATAAACTAACTTTAGGAACAGTAGCTCATGAAGACACCCTTAAACACAGGGAGAGGCTCGCCAGAGGATACTAGATTTTTCTGCAGCATGTTAAACTGTGGAAGCCCTCTAATCAAAATAGATCAATAAGAAAAAGATGAACGACTTAATACAAAAACTGATGACAGAAAGAGAGCTCATCAAACAAGAAATACAGTAGGGGCACCTGGGTGGCTCAGTGGGTTGAGCCTCTGCCTTCGGCTCAGGTCATGATCTCAGGGTCCTGGGATCGAGCCCCGCGTCAGGCTCTCTGTTCAGCAGGGGAGCCTGTTTCCCCCCCTCTCTCTGCCTGCCTTTCTGCCTAATTGTGATCTCTGTCTGTCAAATAAATAAATAAAATAAAATAAAATAAAAAAACGGGAAATACAAAGAGCCAAGAGATGAACAGACATGCATCAACCTCGGGAAACAACCATGATAAACTCGGCGAGTTTCCATGTACACACAGTAGACAGGAAAATAAAATCGAAATTCTCATGCTGCGAAATACTGGTGCAAACTCAAAGCAGCAGGTATAAGCAGTGATTTTTGTTATCGGAAAACGGCTCAGTCTTAAGGTAGATTTAAAGCAGCAATTCCAGAATAGGCATATGCCTCCGAAGACCCACGCTCTTGAGAAACGAGGGTGTATTTCCAAGAATGGCTGCAACGTTGCACTTTGTAACAGTCAGGGCTGGAAATAACACACGAATCTATTAATGATAAAATGGGGAAATGCACAGTAATTTCGTCACACCGTGGAACATGCAGGAATGGAAATGAGTGGAAAAGATCTACATCTAGGAACATAGACGGACTTGAAACACCACGTGCCTGAAAACTACACGTCAGAAGAAAATACAAAGCTCCTTGCACTTAAAGCCCCCAAAGGTGTAAAATCTAAATGTGATTCGGCGATGCCTATATGACTCTGGGAAAAACAGAAGGAAAAAGCAGGGAAGTGATTTGCATAAAAATCAGAATACTGGTTATCACCTGGGTGGGGAAGAAAAGCTCAGAAAAGAACAGGTGCTTCTGTGAGGTTGGAGACCTCCTATTTCTTGATAAGATGGTGAGAACAGGAATATCTGTGTATGTTTCCACCTTGCACTGACTATCCATGCCCTATGACCTTTAATTACCGCATGTGATATGTCAAACACAGGTGTTTTATTGTCCCATCAGCATCAGTCTAATTGCAGCACGGACGTTGACCAATTTGCTTTCTAGATCTACTGTACTCCTTGCCATGGTCCCATTATATGAAGCTTCCAAGGGAATCCCCTACAACTACACACATTCCTACAAAATCAGCAGTTGAAGCCCCAAACCCACTCATTCCCGATGTTGGGGTGCAATGGATGTGTCCAGGCAGGCAAGCCATGTCTCTACTCATGTCCACAGCGTGGTCTGAGGCTTGCCTGCCAAGTCACTTGTTTCTGGTTGCACATCTACACCGACAGTAACGTACCAGAACTCTCCACAGGTTTCCAGCAGTTGCTACTGTATCCTTAGCAATGTATCCAGCCACATGAAATATTCAGAGTTATCGCTACGCAGATGGTGTTATGCAATTTTTAATTATTCAAGACATTTTGGGGAGAAAAGGGCTCCATTCAATGGGAAGCAAATTAGCCAGATTTTAATACTGAGCAGGTACCCGCAATCGGCTACCAGTGACGGCGTGACCGGGCAAAATTATGTTGAAGATGCATGAAATCGTCAAGAACCACTTCATTCGATAGATTTTTAAAAGGTGGGGATGCAAAATGAGTGTTGTCCCAATCAGCAGGGTGGAAATCAGAATCCTCAATGAGCGCCGGCCCTTAGGATAGCCAATTTTGGACGCTGTGTGTGCGACACTTGGGCTCCACAAAGCATTTTGATTTTCTCTTTTCAATCTACCTTCACGGTGATTTCAATCAAGCTTTCATTTACTGATAGCCGTACCTTGTTTTTGAAGTAAAAGTGCATCAGACAATGGGGCCACCGTCTTTACACAACAGAACCTTGGCTGTGTTCGAGTATAAATCCCTCTTTCGGGATTAAAAGTTGCCTCATAGCAAGATCTTGAGAAATAAATTACTGTGGGCTTCGAACTGATCTGAATGAGCAGAGACACAAAAAGGTTCAAGCAACCTTCTTTATTAATAATAATATATATAATATATATGAGATATATATTATATAATATATTAATATATAATATTATAATATATAATATTAATATATAATATAATAATATATTATTTTATTATTATATATATTACCTTTTCTTTTTGATACATTTGGGCTTAAATCTTCTACTATATATATTCTATTATATATATGTATTATAATAATAAATAAATTATATATAATTTATATATTATATATCATATATAATTGTGTATATATTTTTATATATACAATTAATATATCTTATATTAATTATATATTATTTGTTATATTTTATATAATAATTATATAATTATAATATATAAAACATATATATCTATATAATATATATCTATATAATAATATATTATAATACTATAATACATTATTATATCATTATATTCTAATATATTTTATAGATTATAGATTAATAATTATATTATAATATAATGATGTAATTATGGTATTATAGTATTATATATATTATATGTAGTATTATAATATATTATATATTATAATATATTATTAGATATATAATATATAATCTATATATTATAGATATATATCTATAACCTATAAATATATCTATAATCTATAAATATATATCTATAATCTATATATCTACAAATATATATCTATATCTATGTATAATCTATATATCTATAAATATATATAATATGTTATATATTATATAATCTATAATCCATATATCTATAATCTATAAATATATATCTATAATCTATATATCTATAATATATATCTATAATATATATCTATAATCTATAATCTATAAATCTATAAATATATATCTATAATCTATAAATATATATAATATATTAGAATATAATGATATAATATAATTAATAATTATAGCGATTAATATATAATATATTGATATAATATAATAATACATTGGCATTAATATAATAATATATTAATATATATAAATTGTAATATATAACATATATATCTATTATATACTATATATACTATATAATATATAATAATACACTTGTTAGATTATTCGGCATACCCATGTAAGAGTCAGCACTCACGTGCCTTTTTTTTTTTTTTTTTACTACTACTACTTTTTTTTTACTACTACTACTACTACTACTTTTTTACTACTACTATTTTTACTACTACTTATTAAACTATTTGTCAACTAAACTCATCCTTCTGTATGTGAATGCATGCATAAACTGGGGCAGGGGGGCGGGAGTCCATACAGACAATGGAATATCATTCAGCACCGAAAAGAAATGAGCCATTAAGCCTTGAAAGACACAGAGGAATCCCAAATGCAACATGGTAAGCAAAAGTGGCCAATGTGAAAAGACTTTCTACCTTTTGTATGACTGCATGTGAACGTGTGGGATGGCTCCATCTCTACCACAGTCGGCAAAGGGGAAAACTATGGAGAGAGTGAGATGATCTATGGTTGCAAGAGATAAGGGGGAGAGAGGCATGGGTGTGCAGAACACAGAGGATCTGTAGGGCAGGGAAACCATGTATGACATCATAATGATGGACCCATGTCATGATACATGGGCCCAAATTCATAGACCATCAACACCAAGAGGGAACGCTGAAGTAAGTGATAGGTTCTGGGTGATGATGTCACATCAGTGGAGGTTCATCCTTGGTAAGAAATGAGCTACTCCGATGACGGTGTTGATGAGGGACTCTGTGTGTGTCTGAAGGTGGAGGGCATATAAGAAATTGCTGTGTCTTCCTCTCAATTTTGTTACAAACCTAACATTGCTTTGTCTAAAAAAATTTTTAGAAAAGACACGAAGAACTGAATACCAGGTTTTGGAGGATAATGGTGGCCTGAAGAAAACAAAAGTAAATCTCATATAATCCCTGAAAATACATTGATTATTATGAGCTTTAAAAAAAAAAAATGGCACATTGGGACACCTGGGTGGCTCAGTCAGTTGAGTGTCTGCCTTCAGGTCAGGTCATGATCCCAGGATGCTGGGATCAATTCCCACAGTGGGCTCCCTGCTCAGTGCGAAGCCTGCTTCTCCCTCTGCTTGTGTATGTTCTCGCTCTCTCTCTCTGACAAATACATAAGTAAAGTCTTTAAAAAAACTAAAAATTTAAAAATAAAAATTTTAAAAAGCACATCTAGGGGCGCCTGGGTGGCTCAGTGGGTCAAAGCCTCTGCCTTCAGCTCAGGTCATGATCTCAGGGTCCTGGGATCGAGCCCCGCAACGGGCTCTCTGCTCGGTGCGGAGCCTGCTTCCCCCTCTCTCTCTGCCTGCCTCTCTGCCTACTTGTGATCTCTGTCTGTCAAATAAATAAATAAAATCTAAAAAATAAAAATAAAAAAAGCACATCTATCACATAAACAGGGATCTTAGGAAAAAAGACCCTGGAAAAGCTCTTATGTTTTTAAACATAAAAAATAAAATTTTATCTTATCACTTTATAAGATTTTTTTTAAATTCCCCCCAAAAACAATACAGCTGGAATAAAAATTAAACAGAAAATTAATTTCCTAGAAGGTGATACAAAAAAAAAAAGTTGGCAAGAAAATTAAAAAAAAATAGTTTAAACATACGACTTCTGGAATTTGGGAGAGTTTTCAAAGACAAGAGTATAAAGACCAGATGGGAGGAAATTGCCAAGAAAGAAGAAATAATAAATTGGAATATTTCCCAATACCATAGGAAATAAATCTTGAAAGGGAGACCTGTCTGTCATAAAAATAAGACTCATACCTATACACACCACGTTGAAATTTCTGAATACCACAAGTTCAAGCCAACAATCCTAAGTGTTTCAGAAAAGAAAAAACTGCACAGAAATTAAATGAACAATAAGACAAGTAGAATTAGAATTCTATATAACAGCAAGACAAGGCAATGGACATTTTCACTCTGACTTTCGTGCATTTGCTATTTTAAATGTTTAGTGCAATTCAGCACATTTTTGAGGGAGGCCTTTCAGTTTCCAAGGAACGATTTAGCACCTGAGGGTAAGACAGCATTCAAACCAATCACGTTGGGTCAAACAGACCATAAATATATTAACAAGGAAATACATAGCACGCGAGAGGAATAGGGTGACGGAGGGGAGCGTTGGGGGAGCCTTTCTCCAAGAAGGCACCTGTTACCAGTTGAGGTGTAGAAAGGATCACCTCTGGACAGGTAATGCAGCCCCAAAAGTATTGGGCTGGTCAAACAAGTCCACGGCTGAATGCCAGGGTCGACCAGTTCCCTTAGCCTCCTGCCTTTGCACAGTCTTCTTCTCCCGGAGAGATTGGCACCTGATTTAGGGTGACATGGATTCTAGGGTGGAAAGTTAGAAGAAAATGGTCCTGTGTTTATCTGCTTGTTTTGCAAGGGAACAGAATCAGAGGAGACGAGGTTTGTCTTGGAGACTGCCTTTGTGTTTGCTTCTCTCATGGTTCCCTCAAACATGGTGGAACCACCCATCTTCCTTGTCTTGGGTCAGATGAATCATGGGCGAGTGGAAACCTTCCTCCCTAGCTCTGATTTCCTCCTCTGTCCTCGAAGGCAAGGCAGACCTGCCTCCCCACAGTGCCTGCGGCTGATGGCCATACTTGGAGCTTCCACAAGCTGGTGTGTCCTCTCACGGGCAAGATGGATATCGATGGGGTCAAGTTTCGGAATTCCCAGGTGCAGAAACCCACGAGGAAATAAGGCCTCGCCTCGGGATGCGGTATTCCGAGGAAGATGTGACGATTATGTCCCCCTCCGCGCTCATAACAGTAAACAAGCTTGAATGATGCCAGCCTCTGATTAAAACCCGGGAGAAGACGCGTAGCATCCGCCGTGGCTGATAATGCCAATGAGTTGTAACTGAAAGGGATGATGAAGACACTAATACTCCCATGTGCGATGTGCAGACAGACTCCTCTCTGTTTGCTTCATTTTACCTGCGCTTTAATATCCGGAGAGTGGCACGATCTGGTGCCATTTAATGAATGAGGGAAGAGGCAGGAAAGAGAAATTTAATACATGTCGACCAGTAGGATTATCTGGCAAGGGAGGGTCTATCTCCCGAGAGACGGGGTTTTGTGCGTAAGCGATGCTGATGCCGGCCTTTGCTCCTGGGACCTCCCAAAGCTATTAACAGCCTAACACTTCCGAAATGCCCACTCTTGGCCAAGCCCTCCTATAAACCTCATCAAGATGTACAACCTAATTATCTTCAGCACCGGACCTTATGAAACGCAGAGAAGCAAACAAACCAAGGTTTTAGAGAGGCAGAAAGATGAAGGAACGTGTCCACGAGCTAAGATCACAGACAGAGTTAGAGGGGCCCAAGCTGGGACTCATACCCAGGAGTTCATTCCTGTCTACAGAGTTCAGATTCTGGACTTTTTGCTCGTCTTCAAAGTTGCCATCTGTAGCAGCTTGATGGACACCAGTGAGCATCCCCTATATTTTAACCTCAGGTCTCTAAGCCTCAACAGGAGTGACATTATGGAACAGAGGACTCCCTACTGTTGGGGGCTGTTCTGTCAATTGAGGGATGTGTAGCCACATCCTTGGTCTCTACTCTGCCGATGCCATCCCCTAACCTCAAGTTGGGGGATGACAAACAAACATATTTCCAAACAGATCCAAAGGTGCCCTTGGAAGCAAACTTGTCCCGAACTGGCAATTATTCCATAATTGTCTCATAAATGAGTAACACAACGGTTTGATTTAGAGCATGTTGACTTTGTTGGCTTTTGGAATCAGGCCGTCCTCTGTAGGGGCTGTCCTGTGCATTGCAGGGGCTTAGCAGTATACCCGTCCTGCACCCAAGATGTTGTAGCATTCCCTGTGCTCATAGTGACCACCAGAAATGCCTTCTGTCCTGTGGGAAGCATAGTCACCCATGGGAGAGAGCCAAGGATCTCAAACAAGGGACTACTTCATCCATGCAAGACCTGCTAAGACACTTGGGGCTCGCTCTGCCATCGCTGGCCCATCAGGCTCATTCGGGTTTTGTCACACAGAGAAAAGAACATGGTAGAGGTTGAAGATACTGGAGGGCTTCTGAAGAAAGGATGCTGTGAACCATGATGGCTTGGAGCCAACAATGAACCTCCTAGAAAGAATCATCCTTTGGTCATCTAGAAAGAGTCCTTGCCTAAGAGCACCACCACTAGGACCGGGTTGGTGTTAAGAGACTAGATCCACCTGAAGATAGCCATGGGTGAGAACATTCAACAGCAGAGAGTTAACTCCAGCAAACGGGAGTTGGTGGGACCCACCACAGGACCCTGGAAATTATAGATGCCTCCAAAGTAAAATTCAGCCATAGACACCCGTCACTCCCAGAAAGCAGTGGTGTCAGATTTTAACCCTGCCAGCTCTATGAAGGTTCTGTTGTTTCCTCAAATTCTGTACCCGCTTCTCTTGGTAAGAGATGAAGCCAACATCACCCTCCTTTCTTACTGAATAGTCATCTTGACTGTCAGCCCAGACAGTGACAAAGTCTTACACTGGAGGAGACATTGCCATAGGCCAAACTGGATTGTTAGGATCTGGGAGTGGCCAGAACTGCTATGCCTCATGCCTCGTATTTCAGCCAAAGGTGAGGGAGAGCGCATTGAAAATGCAAACCACGGAAAGAATCATTTCACTTCCCACGTATGTGGTGCTGAATGATGTTGGTCTGCACCTTACTGGAACCTGTGTGTGGGTCCCTACTTCCAGGACACTGGGCCACTACTGGAATTCTAATATTTTTTTTTAAAGATTTTATTTATTTATTTGACAGACAGAGATCACAAGTAGGCAGAGAGGCAGGCAGAGAGAGGGGGGGAAAGCAGGCTCCCCACTCAGCAGAGAGCCCGATGCGGGGATCGATCCCAGGACCCTGGGATCATGACCTGAGCCGAAGGCAGAGGCTTTAACCCACGGAGCCACCCAGGTGCCCCTGGACTTCTAATATTTTACACCAGACGCTCAACAGGTGTTGAGGTGAGAATAAGACAACGCACGAGGTCCCTGGAATCACATTCTGGTTTTAACTCTCTTTTTTAACATAAATAAAGATTCCGCATCCTCAGCCAAAACCCAAAACGGTGGATGCATTCTGTGTTTTGCCATGGAGAACCCTGTCACCAGGCCTACCCACTGGACTCTGCAGTTATCCATAAGGATGGGTTCACGTGGGCCCTTCTCAGATATGCTTAGAAGACTCATGCGGATAGGGAGGGTGTCAGCTTGGTGGGGAGAGTCTCTGACCTCCTGGCCATGCCCAGTAGAATGAGATGACCCCAGTGGGACTTGTAGATGATTCTCATTTGTTTGCAACATGGAAATCACAATGAAGAAGCTTGGTATGACTGTGTGGCAGACAGATGACACATTCACTGTATTGTGGGTTAAACATACTCGTCACTGTCTTAATACTGATGATGTTCGAAGATGGATGTTCTATCACCAACGAAAAGTAAGTACATCACTAATGTCAGAAATTATATGTTCTTGGACGTTGGTCTTTTTCACATTTTCATACTTCATAATACTTTTGATAATCCTGTTTGATACTATTTCTGCTTCTATAAGCTTTGTAAGGGCTCCTCCAATGAATGAGTATATACATTTAATAATCCTTCCAATTTAGGCATTTTTAAAAAGATTTTGTTTATTTGAGAGTTAGCAAGAGAGAGAGAGAGTATGAGCAGAGGAAGTGGTAGAGGGAGAGGGAGAAACAGGCTCCCCAGTGAGCAGAGAGTCCAACTTGGGACTCGATCCCAGGACCCTGGGATCATGACCTGAGCCAAAGCCAGATGCTTCATGGACTGAGCCACCCAGGGACCCCAATTTGCCCATATTTTTACAAGACTTTCTACCCTCACCTAGTAAACTGAAGGAACTCTGTTGGTTAAGTAAATGAATCCTATTTAGTAGAAAATAATGTCCCATGAAGGCCTTGGTATCTTATTCCCTTGGGGAACCTTATGCACCATAGTGCTTCCGGGAGCAGAAGGCAATCCCATGCTATCAAAAGCTTCGCCCAAAGCGGGGGAGGGCGAAGGAACACAAAGATGAGTCAAGGAGAAACTGGGGAGGTGGGAGATACCGAAAGTCCAGCTCAACTTCCGTCAGAGCCTGCTGGTTGCGGCTGACTTAGTCTTCACCGATAGTGCACAAGCAAACAGGAGATGTCGCGCGAAGGCTAATGCATTTTGCAAAGTGCAAAGCGAGTTCTGTAGTGAAGAGCTAGAGTTCTGACCTCATCCAGGCGGGATGTCGACCAACACCAGCCAAAGATGGCTAGACTTGGAACTCGTTGCATTTACCTGATGGTGAGTTACAGCCCTGGGAACAGCCGGCAAAGAAACCGGTGCCAAAGCCAGAGCAGGGACGCACATTGTAGCAGACAGGGCAGCAGACGTCTGTGGAGCTCCGTGCAAAATGCCAAGGAGGCTCAACATCAAAGAGGCCATTTTTAAAGTAATTCCATATTTTATTGAACAGGTCTACATGTCACCATTACTGAAATGTATACCTAAGATGGATGTAGATTATGAAAGGTGATAACTGTCATACTCTTCCACATTTAGTATGTAGTAAACTAGGGAGAGGAAGGCAATGTCCAACTTTGGGTTTGAACTGCAGAGCAAAACCTTGGGGAGGTCCTTGGTTTCTTACTACAAGCTCCTTGTTTCCAATCATCTCTTCCTACAAACATCTCCTTGATGAAGGACTATACAAATAGTTTACGAAAGCCACTGCATGGCAGAACGTGCCCATTAGGTGGGACAAATGGCCAGAATGGCACTACTGGGGCTGTGGGGGCAGGCAGTCTAGGGATGGTTGGGCTGGAGGTTGGAGACCCAACTGGATAGAGGTTGTAGGTGAAGCATAGGGCTTGTATTAAAGGAGAGGGCTGAGAAATCTAGATGCAGAGGTTAGTACATTCACTGAATGTCCTTGCTCTCCAATCAAGTTCCTACTATGCTTTTTTCTAATGGGGTCAAAAAGGTCATTTTTGAGGACCACCATGAGCCCTGAGTGTTGGACCATTGTGAGCACTGGGTGTTATAAGCAGACAATGAGTCATAATAGTCTACCTCTAAAACTAAGAAAAAAATTTTTTTAATAAAAATAAATTTAAAAAAGCGTAACTGTACAGGGGCTGGGATCAGGGAGGTCTAAAATATCAGGGGGTCTCTGGAAGGAAATTAACACATCATGTTGTTTTGACCAGCAAGAGCCTCTCTTATTCCCTGACACTGGATATCAATGTCCATGCCATTCCTCTTTGGAGACCTTAAATCCTAGCTCATCTTTCAAGAGGAAGTCAGTGGACACCTGCCATATACACAGATCCACACACGCCAACCCATCTGTAAGACTATGTTTCTGTGAAAGAGCCCTTGCTCTTGTATTCAGACTTCTTAGAAGCCCAGAGTGCATGTTTCTTCATCACGTCACCTGGACAGATACCCAAACACAGCGTGTCACAAGCAAAGACCACCACAGCACCCGCGCGATGCCAGACATACCTCTGGGAAGGGTCCAAAGTCAGACCCAATTCTGTCATTCCAAACAATGTCTCCATCACTATAAAGAAAAGATCAGAACCCGGTCAGGAAAGCTCATCAGATGTCTAAAGGTGATCTAGAATGGAAGTAACATATATGTTTCTGTGAAAGCCGGAAAGGAAATACTGTGTGATAGGTAGTGTGGTTATGATCAGTATACTTTGTTACTTCTGTATGAATCACGTGGGACTTGAAATTCTTTTTATTTTAGCGTCTATTTCTTTCTGGGGGAGCAGCGGAGAGGACTGGTTGAACAGAGTCAGACTCTACGAAACCGTGTAGAAATGCATTATAATAAATATATACATTATATAGAATACATTATATAGGATATATGATATATGGTATATAATATCTAATATATAATAATAACACACACATATAAACATATGCAATATCAAATGTTATACCTACAAATTATATATATATGCATCTATAACAAAGCTTGGGAAAGTTTACATATTTATTTTTTATGTTTTTATATGTTTATATATTATATATATTACTTGGAAATATGTATATACATATATGCATGTATATAGAATATATAGTCATACATCTGTATATGTGTGTGTATATTCAGTATATATAGTATGTATAAAAAAACATATTTACATACACACAGATATGCACATATATACTTGTAAGTTCATATTGTACAATATATAGTATTATTTATGTATTATTCTCTTATTATTGTATACACTATAGTATTATTATTATTGTATAGTACTGTATAGTATTATTTTATCGTATAGTATTATTGTATAATATTGTTATTATTATATAGCATTTTATTAAGTATTATTATGTAGTATTGTTATTATTGTGTAGTATTATTGTATAGTATTATATAGTACTGTTATTATTGTATAGTATTATTGTATAGTAGTTATTATTGTATAGTATTGTTGTATAGTATTGTTATTATTGTATAGTATTGTTGTATAGTATTGTTGTATAGCATTATTGTATAGTATTGTTATTGCATAGCATTATTGTATATTACTGTTATTATTGTATAGTATTATTGTATAATACTGTTATTATTGTATAGTATTTTTGTATAGTATTATTATTGTATAGGATTATTGTATAGTACTGTTATTATTGTATAGCATTGTTATTAATGTATAGTATTATTGTATAGTAATGTTATTTTATAGCATTTTTGTATAGTATTGTTATTATTGTATAGTAATTATTGTATAGTAATATTGTATAGTACTGTTGCTATTGTATAGTATTATTTTATAGTATTGTTATTGTATAGCATTGTTATATAGTACTGTTATTATTATATAGTATCATTGCATAGTATTGTTATTATTGTATAGTATTGTACAGAATTGTTATTATTATATAGTATTATTGTATAGTATTGTTATTTTATAGCATTTTTGTATATTATTATTATATGGTAATATTGTATAGTACTGTTATTATTGTATAGCATTGTTGTATAGTACTGTTATTGTATAGCATTGTTGTATAGTACTGTTATTATTATATAGTATTATTGTATAGTATTGTTATTATTATATAGAATTGTATAGTATTGTTATTATTATATAGTATTGTATAATATTGTTATTATTGTATAGTATTATTATTGTATAGTATTATTGTATAGTACTGTTATTATATAGTATTGTTATATAGTATTGTTATTGTTGTATAGCATTATTGTATAGTATTGTTATTATTATTATATAGTATTGTATAGTATGTTATTGTATAGCATTATTGTATAGTATTATTGTATAGTATTGTTATTGTATAGCATCATTGTATAGTACTGTTATCATTGTATAGTATTGTATAATATTATTGTATAGTATTAATGTATAGTACTGTTATTATTGTATAGCATTGTTGTATAGTACTGTTATTATTGTATAGTATTGTTGTATAGCATTACTGCATATACCACAGTACAGTATTATTGTATACACATACTATATACACAGTAAACTCTAGTATACTGTATACCATACTGTATCATCTATACACTAACACATAGTATACTACATTCTACATACTATATTGTGGTACAGTATGCTATATAACTTCATATCGATGAACTTACATTTATAGCACCACATGGACTTGTATATAAGTATATACACTATACACACATATGTGTGTATGTGTTAATATATAGTATAGTTTATACACACACTTTTCCAAGTCTCCTGCCTGAGCGACGGTTTCCTCCACCATCTCCCAACATCCCCTACCATCTGCCACCTAGTCTTTCTTTATTACCCAGAGGACGTCCCCGCACAAAATGGTGATTTTCTTTTGCCTGCAGCCAGACCTTCAAAATTGTCTTACAGAATGGGGAGGAGAGAAGTCACTACGTGGGCAACAGAAGAGTAAGGAAGGCTTGGAAGCGGGACAGCGGGGTAAGGAGTGGAGGCATCGCTCCGCCAGCCCTGCGGAGAACGGGCAGCAGAAGGATGCCTCTGGAGAAGAAAAGGACCCCAGGTAGGAGGGAGCTGGTATTAGACCCCATGTGGGAAGAAGGCCCAGGGTCTTGGGCTGAGAGACGGGCAGGCAGGCAGGGAGAAGGGACTGCTGGAACACACAAGTGAAAAGTGTGCACATGGGCGTTCTCTCCCAAAAGGTGCCCAGAAGTTAAAAAAAAAAAATTGTATTTTTCTAATTATAGAGAATTTGCAAGAAGGATAAAAGCAACATCTTTCCTCTCATCCAAACCACCTGTGAATTTAGGGATATATAGAGGACAGCCTTTTCTCATACATATATATTATTTATATGATAAAATTGCAATTATGGAGTGTAAACTTCATTATTCTGACTTTTTAAGATCTGTAAGCATATTTTTATTTTTTTAAGGATTTTATTTATTGGGGCGCCTGGGTGGCTCAATGGGTTAAGCCTCTGCCTTCGGTTCAGGACATGATCTCAGGGTCCTGGGATCGAGCCCCACATCGGGTTCTCTGCTCGGCGGGAAGCCTGCTTCCTCCTCTCTCTCTGCCTGCCTCTCTGCCTACTTGTGATCTCCATCTGTCAAATAAATAAATAAAATCTTTTAAAAAATAAAAAATTTAAAAATTAAAAAAAAAAGGATTTTATTTATTTATTTGAGAGAGAGAGAGAGCACACACACACAAGCAAGGGGGACCAGCACAGGGAGAGGGGGAAGCAGGCTCTCCACTGAGCAGGGAGCCCCATACGGGACTCAATCCCAAGACCCGGGGATCATGACCTGAGCTGAAGGCAGATACTGCTTCACCGACTGAGCCCCCAGGTGCTCCTTTATTTTTTTATTTAATCATAAAACTTCATCTTTATGAATGATAAACATATTTTTCCATTCTGGTATATTTCATATCTTTTTTTTTTTTTTTTTTTTTGCTTAGTTAACATACAGTGTATGAGCATAGTTTTAAAAATTTCTTTTGCTTTTTGCACCTTGGAAGTCTTTTTTTCCTTTCTTTCTTTCTTTCTTTCTTTCTTTCTTTCTTTCTTTCTTTCTTTCTTCCTTTCTTCCTTTCTTTCTTTTTCTTTCTTTTCTTCTTCCTAATTTAAATTCAATTAGGCAACTGATAGAATGTCATTAGTTTCAGATGGAGTGTTCAATACTTTTATCAGCTGGGTATCACACCCAGTGCTCATCCCATCACGTGCTCTCCTTAATGCCCATCACTGTGTTACCCCCATCCCTCTACCCACCTCCCCTGCAGCAAGGCTCTGTCTGTTTCCTAAACATAAGACTCTCTCACGGTTTGTCTCCATCACTGGGCTCTTCCAATCTAAGGAGAAATGCAAGTGAACATATGCCTTGGCTTTTCACGTACGTGTCTGTGTAGGACGCACTATTATGTTCAGCGCTGGGCGAAGTGATACCCTTCCCAGCATGGCTTGCCCATGGCAGCCGTCACTGGAAGGGAACAAGACACGGGAGTGACAGGTTGGTCTGTGGAATTGGGCGTCAGTGCTCTGCAATCATCCCGGTGCCTTTGCCTTGGGAAGACGCACCCGCAATGATCAAACTCAGAGGACACATCGTTCTGCGTGGACAGGTCTTCACCGACCACGGAAAGTAGAGCAGGAAAATTCAAAAGGGAAAGATGTTGGTACGGACCGACTTCCTGCCCTCTGTGTAATTTGGCGTATGTACCTTGGTTTATTCCATCCTTGGTCACCTGAGCAGGAGAAGAAGCAGCCTCTGGGACCTGGCTGCTGGCCACGTAACAACGGCTGGGAGCTGGCTCAGCCCACACAGCCAGGCTGCGGAGCCGTCCTGCGGCATGTAAATCCTTCATGAACAGCAGCATTGGGCCAAAACACCAAGGGACACTCAGCGGTCCCTTGCCAACTACAGGAACCGCTTTCATCTCATTTTTCCTCCTTTCGGATAAGCCATCATAAAATTACCCCGCTTCCTAAGAGTTGTCACTCCAAAGCCGGGCCTAGCTTCCCGGATTCTCCATAAACTCACTTCACACAAGTCCACAACCTGTAAGTCGTTCTGGGTCCCTCTTACCAAGCACCCCAGTCCCTGTGCTTTCTCCCCTGTTGCAAAGCGTCAACAGAGCCAACGTGATTCAAGCAGGGGGACGTATCTGGCAATCTCTGTTAGAAAAGCGCTAATATATTACGTGGGAAAATAAGGATGTGGTGGGAAGTCCTTATAAGTCACCAAGTAGACGATGATGGTAACGTTTTCCTTAGTAGATCGGCCTCTGGGGGAATGTGTCAGCCAGCACGGGCGTCCCCACTCTGCGTGGGAAAATGTGTCTCTGCTCGCAGAGCCGGTGGGGTTTCGGGGACGGCTGAAACCTCACCCAGAGTGATTCGACCTGCCGAGGGCAGCTCACTCAACATTCTCTGACAATCAAACCTTCTCTTAAATGTTGATGTTCCAATTAATCAGAAGACGTAACATAGCGAGCCCAAAGCTTGGATTTTAGGAAACATCAACACAGTGTTGCTGACACCATACCCAGGCTAATATGGACCCATGCTGGACAGCTCACACATCTTCTGAATTGTGAGACTAAGGCAAACAAGTAGAAAAGTGGTGTAAGAGCTCTAAGGTTATATAATAAGGTTTTATATATATATATATCCCTCCTAAAGCAACGAGTCCTACTCAGTGCTATCCTCTCAGCTCTACACTTAAATCACATGTATTCTGATCATATCTCCAAAGATGATCACCCAGGCTGTCGGTGGGAATGGACACAACCCCTCTGAGCCTTGCAGTAACACCTAGTAAAGGAAAGCAAATAGTGTCTTCCCTTTAGATAGGGTTGAATGAAACATCACAAGCAAAAATCTTTATACAGGGACTCGGTGAAAGGTGATGGTATCTCAGTGTGGTTTTGATTTGAATCTCGATGATGGCACTACCCCAAAGATACAGATGTAGCGAAAAGAAGGGCCATCTGTACCCCAATGTTTATAGCAGCCATGGCCACGGTCGCCAAACTGTGGAAAGAACCAAGATGCCCTTCAATGGACGAATGGGTGAGGAAGATGTGGTCCATATACACTATGGAGTATGATGCCTCCATCAGAAAGGACGAATACCCAACTTTTGTAGCAACATGGACGGGACTGGAAGAGATTATGCTGAGTGAAATAAGTCAAGCAGAGAGAGTCAATTATCATATGGTTTCACTTATTTGTGGAGCATAACAAACAATATGGAGGACAAGAGTAGATGGAGAGGAGAAGGGAGTTGAGGGAAATTGGAAGGGGAGGTGAACCATGAGAGACTGTGGACTCTGAAAAACAACCTGAGGGTTTTGGAGGGGCGGGGGGTAGGGGGGTTGGTGAGCCTGGTGGTGGGTATTAAGGAGGGCACGGATTGCATGGAGCACTGGGTGTGGTGCATAAACCATGAATTCTGGAACACCGAAAAGAAATAAAAAAAATAATAATAAAAATTTTTTAAAAAGACAAAGGGACTTGGTGAAAGACAGAAAGCCACCATTATACTCACTGTTCTTAAGATCACTAGGAAACCTCTGAGGAAATAGATTTTTCTGATTTAGATTTAAGCATTTACCATAGCCTTTTTTAAAAAGGCAAAAAATAAAAGAGTAAAAAGAGAAAATTTTTCTTTAATAAAAGCAACAGTTATCACAGAGAGACTGGTTAGTTTGGCCTTTATAAAATATAAATATTAATGTTTTAATGTATTGATTTGCAAAAGTTAAAATATTTAAACTTGAAAAAATCCTTGTAAGTTTTCATAGCAAGAATATTGCTAAATCATAGCTATTGTTGAGTGAAAGTTTTTTGCATTTTGTTGTCTGTTTTAAAGTTCTTGCAATCTGTTAGAATCGTTCTCTGTAGAACAAGTCTAGAAAAGTATTATTTGGAAAATTCTAGCTTTTTTGAGTGAAAATTCAGTAAATACAGTTTTTTTATTCTCATCTGTAACTCAGCGTCTCTCTGACATGTGTCTGATTTGGGCCAACAAATGAGAAGTTCGGCCAAATTTCTTCAGTCTGGTCTTTGCTTCTCTTTAGGTCAGATGGACATTTCAATACTAAGAGCAAAGATCGTGCCAGTCCACACACATTCTACAACTTTCTGTGATGAGTATGACACATGGAATATGTGTGAGGAGCTGGCCTG
This sequence comes from Eira barbara, assembly GCA_020311275.1. Taxonomy (NCBI): domain Eukaryota; kingdom Metazoa; phylum Chordata; class Mammalia; order Carnivora; family Mustelidae; genus Eira; species Eira barbara. Next base: position 3,101,772 of record JAHRIG010000284.1, on the reverse strand, counting down.
TGACACTTGGTATGCATGGAACATTGATTATTGAATGCTGACTCCAATAATATTTAAATACACCTACACGGAAGCTTGATCCGGGGAAATTTCCTGCCACAGCAGGTCTGCATAGTATCTATGACATGACATCCTGACGAACCCAACCCCTTTACTCCCAAATGAAAAAAAAAAAAATGTTCTCAACCTTGCTCTGGAACCCCTAAAATACTCCTGTGTGCAACACTATGGAGTTGACACCAGCAGGAGTCGTGAGCCATGCGGAAGTGCCTATGTGAATCGTACAAAGCAAACCAAACTGCATGAAAAGAAAATTCAGCCTTGCTGTATAGACAGAATCAGAGGGAAGACTGTGTGGTTCACTGAACTTATGTCACCCAGAAATGGCACCATTTGAAATGACTTTTCATTATGGCTGGAAGGGACAGGCTGTGTCCAGGACAGGAAAGTCCCAAATTTCTTACAGCAACTGGCCAATACTAGATCAAGATCACAGATGGTGACGATAAACTTTCCACTTGCAGAATGAGTGGTCTCATAAGTAATATGCTCTGGTCTTAGATCGGAGACATTGAAGCAAAAGGCATTTTGTCTGATGATTGAGAAAATCCCGCCCCTCATACGGAGCATTTCGGAAACAAGGAGAAGGAGTCAAGATCCTAGAAAGTGTTCTGAGTTGTGGCTTTTGAACAAGAAAACCAAATCCTACCAGAACACTGGGAAGGCAAACCAGTTACTAATTACATGTCGTATGAACCAAAATTCTATGAAAATATGAATGGCAAATCCACGATGAAATGCACTTGATTCTATACTCTTATAGTGGAAGCTGTTGGATTTCAGCCACTCGCTTCTCTTAAAGGATGTGGAACATATAAAATTAATTGGCTTAGGAACTTGGAAGGAACTAATAAGATCTGTGTTCATTTGCTGCACTGGGCTGGGAGCTTCCCTAAATGAGGGACCATGTGGGACAAGCCAGATGCACACTATGAATTCAACAGGAATGTGTGTGCCATGTGTGAAAGGGGATTTGGAAATTAAACCTTTTAAAACCATATGCAGATGTTTGCTTACACACCATGAGTGAAGACGAAATCAGATTTGTTCATAATGATAATGACTGCAACCTTTCTTTGTAGACTCAGGTGTGAGGACGACACAAATAACATTTAAATTATAATTAAATGGGATGGAAAACGAAGACAAAACTTGATGGCGTGTACTAGATACTTCTCAAAATGGATACTATGTATCCAAGTAGATGAAAGCAAAAGTAATGGTTCACACACAGAGGGCTCCTGTTCTCAGAACTACAAATTATCCTGAGGACATGGAAACAACGTTGCATATGATATGAAGGGTAGAGCCACAAATAAGAAAGTAAAAGTAGGCAAAAGTATGCTTTTCTTTTTTGACCACTTAACATAAAGGGCTACCATTGTGCCGTTTCCTCCTTCCTCAGCCTGAGTTGGTTTTAAAACCAACAAACTCTTGAGTCGGATGAATACAGGACTTTAGCAATAAATGTAACCCATCAAGATGAGGTGTCAAAATTTAACTAGACGTTTGGGGATTTAAATTACAGACTTTCACATGGATGTGTCAGGCTGGGATTCCAATTCAGAAAAAAAAAAAAGACATTTGAACGTAGGCTGAGATGTTTCTAGACCAAGGAAAACCAAGGCTATGGTTCACATAGCCCAATATAAATTAATTTGTATTAATATAAATTAAATTGTATTTTCCCTTCAGGCTACCTTTATTTTTTTTTTTCATTTTCTTTAAAAAATAAATACTTGGCAAGGCCTTTATAGAAAACTCCAAGACAAAGTTCTGACAGAGGGCCTATAAAGATGCTCTCAGTGTATGGTGTGCTGTTGTGCTGTGTTTACAAAGTGCATTCTTCCAAGAAATGGGGACATAAATGCATGTCTTGGGCCTTTAACGTGTTGTCAACGAGTGCCTGAAGTCATAGGCACACAATGTTCTGCCAAGCATCCTAGATATAGAGAGGAACCTGGCTGGTTCAGTCAGTAGAGAACACAGCTCTTGATATTGGGGTCCTGAATTCAAGCCCCACACTGGGTATAGAGCTTACTTAAAAAAGAGAGTCCCAGATATCATAAAGACTTTTGAGATGCTGAACCGTGTCCATCTCTCCACCAGAGAGCTTAGGTGTTCTCTGTCCTCCTAAGTAAGGTATATTTACCCTCTGGCATTCAGTTCTCAGAGGTCCTCAGCACCAGGAACAGTAGGTGGGGAAGGGTCCTTGCATGGTTCTCAAGCCCATAGGTTGATAATGTTGAGAAAATAAGTAGGATGGGAACAGGGCTACCTTCTTGTCTCACTGTTGTGTGGGGAAAGAAAAAGTCAGGGGCAACAATTCCTAATAGTTTGAGAAGCAACCGAATCCATGAGAATAAGTCTTAGTAGAAGGCCGCTACTGAAAACCACCCACTCATCTAGAACCCCAAACTACATGGCAACCTTGGGAAAAGGAAAAATAACATTTTGGCATTTGGATGGACAGAATAATTCAGGGTTTATGAAGAACCACACTAAGAAAGTAGAAAACCCAGGCCAAAACTGATTCTTAGATGACGTTCATCATTCTGAAAACAAGTTCTGTTTACAAAGGGATTTTATTTGAATCCCATGCTGTTTCGTCCACTTTTCATCCACATGGGGCTTTGTAACTACATACGGTTTGGCATTAACTCATGACTAGCAAATTTAACTTTCCCTTCTTTTTGTTAGAAGTCATGGTTTTTAACTTATTATAATAAAAACAGAAATGAATGACAGGTTGACTACCCAAAGATAGGTTGAAACATGCTTTTCCTTAAAGAGTTACCCCTGATTTAAAATAATCACTCAAGGGGCACCTGGGTGGCTCAGCTGGTTAAGCGTCTGCCTTCTGCTCAGGTCATGATCCCAGGGTCCTGGATTGAGCCCCGAGTTGGGCTCCCTGCTCAGTGGAGAGCCGGCTTTTCCCTCTCCCTTTGCCTGCTGCTCTGTCTACTTGTGCGCTCTCTCTCTGTATCTCTCTGTCAAATAAATAAATAAAAATATTTTAAATAAATAAATAAATATATACATATACATAAAAATAAAACAATCTCTTGAGATACCACCGTGCATTCAGTTATTGCATATCAGTAAATATTTAAAAGCATTACTTTAAGGGCACCTGGGTGGGTCAGTTGAGCATCTGACTCTTGATTTTGGCTCAGGTCATGATGTCAGGGTCGTGAGATTGAGCCCCATGTGGGCTCCCTGCTCAGCTGCTTGAGATCCTCTCTCCCTCTGCTCCTCCCCCTGCTCTCTAAAATAAATAAAACAAATCTTTAAAAAAATACAAGAAAATCATGACTTTAGCAAGTGTAAAAAGCCAACGATGTATACAATCGAGGTTGATGAGTTGGTCTTGGTGATTCTGGAGAAGTTAGGGTAGGAGATGAACAATGTTAAATTCACATAACAATTTGTTCCTTTTTTTTTTTTTTCTTCTTTTCAAACTCAGAGTCGTTTCCATTTAAACGTAAATGTCATGATTCCACAAAGTAAAACCACACTTGTTAACGAAGCGGTGGGTGTAAAGACAAAATAAAATATGCGTGTGTGAACCCAGGGCCCTGTAAATGGCATGCTTGCAACAAGTGATTGTTGGATACATACTTTAAAGGGATGGGTAGGAACAGAGCAGTGTATATAGATAAAAGTCTCTTGTTCCTTTTATTAGTTTTTAAGATTTTCTTTATTTATTTGAGAGAGAGAGCACAAGCAGGGGGAGCAGCAGGCAGAGGGAGAAGCAGGCAGAGGGAGAGGGAGAAGCAGGCTCCCTGCTGAGCCAGGATCCTGATACAAGACTCGATCCCGGGACCCTGGGGACATGACGTGAGCCAAGCGCAAATGCTTAACCCACTGAGCCACCCAGGCGTCCCACATCTCTCATTTGCACAGTTTGCAGTTTTAAAGGAATTTGTTCAAATTAGGCGTTTACCTAGTCAAAAGCATAGGGATGCCATTAGCAACTCAAATTGAAAAAGGCCATGTTTGACCTCATGATGAAATGCCTCTGGATGTAGCAGAAAGGGAAAAAGAGGTCCTTGGGGCCAGTTTCTTTCCTTATTTTATCATATTGTTGTTGTTGTTGTTTGCATTTCAGGATGCTGTGGTGTGTCTTGACCCGCTCTGTTTGTTTGCTGTTTGGATTGTTTAGATGTTCCTTTTAAGAGCTGCTCTCAAACTGGGCTCGTCTTAGGAAAGCATAAAGAGGGAAGCTCAGGGAGGACCTTACCCAGCTTCAGACTTTATTTTTCTTCTATTGTGCTCAACTTCACATAGCATAAAATTAACCACATTAAAATGTCCAACTCAGCAGCGCACCCGGGGTCCCCATTTCAGCCAGAGTCAGCCCTGAGCTAAGGCACTTTCACCTGCCCTCTGTTATCCAAAGACGGTCCTCTGACCCTTTAGCTCTACACCTGAGTTTTTCCTCCATCACGTTTCTTCTCCCATTTGAAGTTCCACGGGGACTAGCCCTGGAGGGACAATCTCAAATGGATCCCATGCCTGGTTATTCACATGGGGCGGAGAATGAAGGAGGGAAGCATCAGTGATGGTGGTAAGTGTGGAGAAGGAGGAGCCAGTTACTTTCTGGATCAGTAAGAGGCATCCACGAGCACACGGGGCAGGTGGAAGACGGGCGGGTAGGTGTAATCTTACCTGTGATATACAGGTAAGTGACTGGAGAGCCCCACTGCCACTGTGCGGGTCGCTGACATCAGGTAAATGCTTCTTTGCTGGCTAGCCACAGCTGCTGCCAGCAGCCCGAGCAGTGGGTCCTGCTTGCTGTCCCATTCCCTAAGACCCTGCCTGGGTCCCCTCCATGATCCGGCAACCCAGCATGTTACCCCACGGCTCAGTAAGCTTCCAGGACTCCAACACGCTACCTACCAAATGAAAGAACTTTTGGATGATGGGGTGGTGGGTTGGGGCTTCTACTGACTTCTGATTATAGCATTTGTAGAATATGAACATCACAGATCTTGTTGTTGCCATGTCAATGTAAGCGATTACTCATTTTGAGTTGCTAAAATCTCCATTTCTCAAGGGAGGATAGGAAGGTTCCCAGATTTGGACTTCAAAGTCTGGCCTCGGGATGAATTATAAAAGGCAAGCACTGCTCGCTTCACATGCCAGTGATTATCTTTACCAGTTAAAATAAACAGAAATCCCACTGCAAATTCAAGAACTCATAAATTCTAATCGTTAATTCTAAATCATATTTGTACTGTTCACCTTTATGTGAAAGTGTGTAACAGTCTCGAAATTTATACTCTCACTGAGGCTAACGCCCGCCCCCCAACAGCGGATGTTAAAAATTCTCATCACAAGGGGGCCTGGGTGGCTCAGTCGGTTAAGCATCTGGCTTCAGCTCAGGTCAGGATCTCGGGATCCCGGGATTGAGCCCCGCATGGGATTCCCTGCTCAACGGAAAGTGCTTCTCCCTCTGCCCCTCCCCTTAGTTGTTCTTTCTCTCTCAAGTAAATAAAATATTTTAAAAATTTGCTGATCACAAGAAAAGAGAAATTGTTAAGTGTATGAGGTGATAGATGTTAAAGGAACCCATGAGGTGATCATTTTATAATATATACACACATCAAACCATCATGCTGTACTCGTAAAGCTGTTACAATGTATCACATTTGTGATCCCACTATTGATACAATGTATCATGTTGTGCACCCAAACCTGTTACTGTGCGTGGTGACGTGTGCCTAGATGTGTTACCACGCGTCATGTTGCAAACCTGAAGCTGTTACAATGTCCAGGTCGATTATATCCCAATAAGAGTAGGAAAACATCTCTCAGAGTAAAGAGATTCTCCATGTAAACTCATAAAGGAAGAAAGAAGCTTAATGAACAGGTTAGTAGTATCAGAAGCTGCTAGAATCTAAAGCATGAAGCTCTGCTTTTACTCTCTAGGAAATAAAAAATAAAGCCCAAGCATTCCCTATAATTAGGAATACTATTTAGTTACTTATTTTTTATTTTATTTTCACTGGCCAAATGCTCAGCTGGTGAAGCAAAAAGAAGATACCATTTTTCTTTTCAGGGAAAAAAATCACCTCTGTGTGAGCAGTGGGCTCAGATCTCATGGGGTTTAGGCATCTCTAGTCATGCTATCCTGTGTCCCACCCACCACCTAAGTCAGATGCCATCAGAGTACAGGTCCTTGCACTGGTGAAGGCTACGTGTCATGCGTGAATCAGGCACAGGGCACCAGCTCCTGCCACAAGACTTGCCTACGCTTGCGTGTAAGGAGCACCATCAACACTCACCTGTGTTTAAAACCAGACCAGAGGGGCGCCTGGGTGGCTCAGTGGGTTAAAGCCTCTGCCTTCGGCTCAGGTCATGATCCCAGGGTCCTAGGATCGAGCCCCGCATCGGGCTCTCTGCTCAGCAGGGAGCCTGCTTCCTCCTCTCTCCCTGCCTGCCTCTCTGCCTACTTGTGATATCTCTCTCTCTCTCTCTCTCTCTCAAATAAATAAAAAATATCTTAAAAAAATAAAAAAAATAAAACCAGACCAGAGTGCTAACTGACAGCAACCTGGGACAAGTGTAAAAAATACGAAATAAAGAACATCACCTCACCGATCCTGGGTTCAGGCACACCAGAGCTGCTCCCAACGGCGATGTGTAAAGTGATTGATTTGAAAAGAAACCAGGAGGCATTATAAGAAGGCCATGGATTTCGTTAAAAGTCCGTGAGTCACTTTAAAACTTCAGATGAATTCGAATAAGTCCCTTTTTAAAAACCAGTATTAACCTTATATGTTAATTTTTAGGACCTGCATTTGGAAATGGTAAGTGGCCAACTTGAAATTCCCAGACAGGGCATTAAGGAGTATTAGTAATTGGATTTTATTATACAGAAAAGGTGGAAAGAATATAGCAAAGTGATAGTTTCACTTTATATTCATAGCTTTGGAATTTTCGATGAAAATGTGAGATAGAGCCCTACCCATTGCCAGAACAAAGGCAGGAGTTTTCTAGCTAATCCGGGGAAAAATGCTTTTGCTGCTTTTAAAACTAGTGGGGAGGTTTTGAAGTTTCAGAAAACAAACTTCTTGGTACTGAATGACTACATTATTTGAAAGCCAAGAGGACACAGGAAGGAAGTGAAGTCTCGGAAAGTTCTAGGTTCTTCAGTGAAGGTAGTCTAGTGAGTGAAGGACCAGGCTACATCCTGAGCCCAGTAATACCCCAACACATGGATGGAAACACTGGACACCCCTTGTACCCACACAGATGGAAACCATAATAACGACCTATTTGACAAATTTAGGTACATGGGTTGCAGAGTGTCCTCCAAAAATTCATGCCTACTTGGAGCCTTAGAACGGCACCTTATTTGGAAATGGTTATTTACAGAAGCCGTTCATGAAGGATCCTGACATGAAATCATTCTGGATTTAGGTGGGCCCTGAGTCCAATGACTGGTTTCTTGATAAGAAGAGGAGACACAGGAGAAGCCACGTGAAGACAGAGGCAGAGATGGGAGGGAGGCAGCCACAAGCCCAGGGATGCCCAGAGTTCCTGGAAACTGTAAGAGGCAGGAAGGACTCTCCCTTGGAGCCTCAAGGCAAGAACCCAGTCCTGCCCCGCCTGGATCCCAGACCTCTGGTGTCCAGGACTGGGAGAGAATAGACTTCTGTTGTTTTAAGCCAACGAGTTTGTGGTAATTTGTTAAGACAGCACTAGAAATCTAATACATTGAGATTAGGATCAGCGAAGAAACTTGCCAGCCATTTGCAAAGAACTGAGACAGTCTTTGGAAAAATCACAATTATTGTCTTGCTTTCCATAGTCGTTTAAAATACTGTCGGGAAGAGCCAAAGAAAGAAAACATAACAGAGCTCTCCTGTTTCAGTTTGTTTTTATAACTATCAAAACCTGATAAAAATATAAAGATATGAGATGTTAAATTTTTTGAAATTTCTATTTTTTTTTTAATTTTATTTATTTATTTGACAGAGAGAGACACAGGGAGAGAGTGAATACAAGCAGGGGGAGTGGGAGAGGGAGAAGCAGGCTGCCCGCCGAGGAGGGAACCTGATGGGGGACTTGATCCCAGGACCCTGGGATCATGACCTGAGCAGAAGGCAGATGCTTAACGAATGAGCCACCCAGGCAGCCCCTAAAATGTTTTTTTTTTTTTAAACCTTAGGTTTCAATTCAAGATCATGTGCATGCCACAAGGATAAACTGTCTCTCTTCAAGCTAAGCCACATGTTATGAAGATAAATCCTGAACCCATGATACCAGCGTAAGTAGATGTTTCGAGGAAAATGGAACCTTTCAGTATCTGTTGAAAAGAAACATCTGCCCAACGTCAGAAGTGGAAATAAATACAGTTTACGTAAAATTAGGCATTCACAGATTCTGACAACCAGGAGTTCACCCGTACTGCAATTTAAAAAAAAAAAAAAAAAGGGTTCAAGCAAATACATTCTCTCCTTTGTTAATTAGCTTCCACTTTGCAATGTAGAGTCAAACATACCATGGCTGCTAATCATCCAGAGGTGTTGATTATCTGGTAGACACTCCGAAGACAAAAGGCAATGTGAGCTATGACCCCAGCCCTCCCAGAGCTTAGAAATTGGTTACAGGAAGTAAACATTAGCCACAGGAAGAAACAAAGCCATATACACCAGAGTGTGAATTTCATGGTTCAAAATTAGTTGAGGGACAGGGAACAGGACGCCACGGTGACCCTCTGTTCCCAGAGAGGGGAAGTGTCCCAAAGCAGGTGGTTCTCCCTCTAGTGGATGTTTGCCTCCCTGCTCCTCCTCACAAGGGGACACCGAGCAGGGACTGGCAGAGGTCAAGTGCACAGCTCACACCCTACAGGGTCCAGTACAGACTCCCACACAAAAAGGACATCGGTCCAAAACATCAACGGTGCTGATCCAAGAGTTCAGAAACAGGACATCCCTGATAGGCGAGCGGAAGAGGTCATGTCCTTCCCCAGGACGCGAGATTAAGGGAAATAGGTCTACTCTATGGATAAATGGAAACAAAACATAACGAACTTGGGCACAGGTATGAACATCTGGAAACGGAAGCCAACCCAGCAGCTTTCCATGCATGGCACTCAACCATACTGTATGACACTGTGCATCTCATGAGATGCGTCTGGTCTTTATTTTTTCCTCAAGGCAATAAAAATGCTACGTGCTCAGGTATTTTTCTTGTCTTTTCTGTTCACCGCACCATTCCCAGTGGAAGTCACCATGTGGAAAACAGCAGGACCTCAGAATGTAGCTAAGGAATGAAAGAATGAATGAATGAAATCCACTATCGTCTTTTTCTTGGCAAAGCTATCTTTGTAAGAATAGGAAATGAGTATGTTATCACTTTCACCCTCTCTCGTTGTTTTTTTTTAATTTAAATTCAGGGCTGTCCCTATAACACCTCGTGAATTTTGCATGCCAATCCCCAGCTGAAGGATGACTTGTCCATTTTTCTTGATAGTTATAGAGAGTTTTATGCCTCATGGTAAGTGAATAAATTCTCACTACGATTTGGTCGATGCTGGTCTTCCCCTGATAGATGTATCAACCTCTGCCTAGTTCACAAATTTAGGTTTCCAAGCCTCCAAAATCAGGACCAAATCCCCAATCATGGTAACACTTGTCAAAAGGAGCACGTATCTGTAGACCTTTGGAGAGTGGTCTATGCTAGCTACACTTCCCCCATTTCTTGCATCTGTACACCAGGGGAGGGCAATGATTAGACAAGGCTGACATGGGGGGCACCATAGGGGTTCTGCCCTGGGTGGGCTGACGAGACAGCACTGGGCTTGCATGATGAAGGGTTGGAAAGGGGCCATGCTGTTTGGGCAACGACAAAGAGTCATTTTCCAGAGCTGTGCCTCTGTGAAGGTGAGGACCCAAGTTTTCAGATCTGTAAGGTGTAACAGAGACCCACAAAGGTGAGTGAAGTTTCCCTCTTTGTGGTCAATGTTATGAATAAAATGGAACCTTTTCCATTGAAAGTGGTGGTATTGCAATTTCCGGTAGAACTAAGGTGTGGATGGGTAGGAAGATGGAAGGGAAACGTGTAGGGACAATGTCGTGTGAGATAGGGTTGGAAAAGCCGTCACCCTCCCAGTGGGTACCTTCTATGTGGATGTCTGACAGCAAATGAGCTCCAAAGATGGTTGACAAAAATCTGAACAAAACGAGCCAAGAAAGTGAATTAGTAACAGGGAAAAAAAAAAAAAATATTCCTCCAAGAAAATCCCAGGCCCAGATGGCTTCACTGGTGAATCCTAGCAATTGTTTAAAGGAGCATTAACACCAACCCTTCACACTCGCTTGGAAACCATGGACGCGAAGGGGACACTTCCCACTCATTCTGTGGGGAAACGAGTCCCGTTACCAGAAGCTGACGAATGCATCACCAGAACACAGATCTACGGATTCGTCTTTTTTTATGAATAGAGATGTGAAGTCCTCGAGAAAAAAATACTAGCAAACCAAATCCAGCAACATACGCAAAGGATTATTCACTGGGGCCAAGCGAGATTTATCCCAAGAGGCTCGTTTCATTTAATATTCAAAAACGGCTTCATGTGATGTATTGTGTCAAAAACGGGACAAGAAGCACATGTTGATCGTTTAAAACAGTGAGTCCAAATGGAGCACGTTGAAAATAAGACGTAAGGCGATACAACTCTTAGGGAAAAATACAGAAGTAACTTGGCGTCCCCTTGGCTCAGGCAGACAAAGAGCAAAAGCAAACAAACGGAAAAAACACATAAATGGAAGTGCCTCGCAATTACAGCACATTTGTGTTTCAAAAGGTACCAGCACAAAAGTGGGGGAAAATACAAAATGGAAACACATTATTTGCAAACTGTATATCTGATAAGAAACATGTATCTAAAATGTTATTTGAAAAAGTAACCTTTAACAACTCAATAAAAAGCTAAACAAAAATGGGCAAAGGATCTGAACAGACATTTCTCCAAGGAAGATATGTGGCCCATGACCACGTGAAAGGATGCTCGACATCTTTAGGCTTTGGGGGAAAGGCACATCAAATACGATACCACAGTATACCCACTAGGATGACTATAGTCAAAAAGAGAGATGTGAACGAGCGTGTTGGTGAGGATGTGGAGACATTGGACCTTGACGTTGGTACAAATGCAGCCACTTTCAAAAAGAAATGGGAAGTTATTCAAATAGTTAGAGTTATCCAATGACCCTTAGGCATGTACACAGAGACACAGATGTACAGTCAGGCAAAAACTTGTACGTGAATAGACAATGCACCGTAATACCTAATATCCAAAAAAGTGGGGAGAACCCAAATGCACATCAAAAGATGGATGGATTCATCAAACGCATAACAGCCATACAGTGAATTATTCTTTGGCATTAAAACATGACAAAGTCCTGACACGTTACAAGCTTTGACATGCATGAACACGGAAGACGTTCTGCCCCATGGAAGGAGTCAGATGTGGAGACCACACAGTGTGTGATTCCATTTAACAGGAAAATGTCCAGAACAGGCAAAGGCATAGAGATGGGATATTAGGGGTGGTCTAAGTCTTTGGGGGTTGGGACGGATAGGTACCTGGTTTGTTTTTGGGGAAATGATACTGTTCAAAACTTAGGTGGGGTTGGTGGTGATGCCTCTCTCTGAACATATAGAAGGCCACTGAATTGTATGCTTTAAAGGTGCACGTGGCATAGAAAGTGCTTTAAAGAAAGGATATAGAGACGGTACAAAGGCAGACAAGCCCAGTGGGTCGTTTACAAGAAGATTAAGAAGAGGAGGATGTGTGAAACCCGTGGGAATTGTTTGGAGGGCCATCGGAAATACTTACGACATCTGAGTGGTTCTCCACAGCACAGTTTTGAAGAAATACGATTGAAAAGGAGGAAGATCCTTCGAGGCTTAGGAGGGGCACAGTCACGAGCAATGAGGGGGAAAGGTATTCAAAGGTCCAGAAAAGAAAAGTGAGCAATGGGGTCATCTAAACCATTATCAGGGTATTTTAGTAAAGAGACAGAGGGTCACTTTGAAAGATGGGAATCATTCCTCTGTCCAAACTGGAAATATTTCCTTGTTGCAAAAACTGTTCTTTCGAGTCTGGTACAAGTCTTAGTTATATTGGGTAGAACTGATGGTGTTCCTCTGGGAGATCAGGTCATACATACGCCTACAACAAAATGTGTGGTTTCATAATGCATTTATGCTACCCACCTATTTATGACTGTACCCATTTTACGGGACACAGCTTTCCCTGCATAACGTCTGAACCTATAATAAAAGCCATTGTCCTGAATGCAGTGAAAGTCAGTGCATATAATCTTGCATCAACAACAGAATCACCCGAGCCTTGCAATTGATTTACCTACGAAAGACTTTAGCTAATGTACATCCAACACCAAAGGACGGTTGCACGGGAAGTTCTAAAATATATCTGATTTTTTTTTTTTATAGTGGGCATCACACACTTCATTCCAAAAAGCTGCCATTTTTCTAAATAAAGAATACACTACTTTAAGCGTTAGATGCAACATCCCCAATCAATAATGTCACAATGTAACATTGTCATAAATGTAAAAATGTAGTTTTATTTGAGAAATGCATGTATATTCCTAAATGCACAAGGTAGCTGCCATATCCCAGTGACATTTTTTTCTCCCTAAGAAATTCCCTATGAATTTGCACCATGCAACCACGTGACCTCAAACAACTCAAGACGATCGGCTGTTCATACACTTGGTGAGAAGACAAATGGAGAAAACTTGCAAAAGAAAGAAGGGGGCTGGTCTTTGTAATTAAGAATTTGAAAAGACTCTGGTCTGAATGCAAACATTCCCAGGAAAGGACAGTTTTTAAGGTATATCCCGTGTGATTACTAACTCAAGCTTACGTGATGCTCTTAAACCAGTTAACTGGAAATTATGTATTAATCGACTCTCCTATCAGGTCTGTCCCACCATCATGATTTCCAAAACTGGTGATGCCCATACAAAGAAAATGTCACCTTCCTTTAGGAAATTCTGAATCATTCATAAGGGATCAAGGAGATTCTCCACAGTGTTGCATAGGCTTATCAATGGTTTCGCGCATTTTAGATCAAAAGAAAAGTCTTGGGTTCTAACTTCTCCCCATCATGACTTTATTCACCTCAAAACATCATTTCATATCCCTGGGGGTCTCCACTTGCTACGGACATGGATGTCTGTCGCCTCCAAACAGGACAGTCTCTTTGCTTTGCCGTTCATGTCCACGTTTCCATGAAGGCACCCTCCCCATTACAGAGTCTTCACCCCAATGCATCGGTTTCCATGTTTGTTCCCAGGCTCCTCTAAAGGCCCAAAGACAGGATTTTAATCCTGAACGATGCCTCTTACTTGCTGAATGAACCCAATCAATGCAGTGGGCGTTTTCAGCCACCAGGAGGCAGAAGAGGAAAGTCCAAGCCAGAGGCCACCACCAAGGACAGAGCTAGACCATGACCTTCTCCATTCCTGGAGCTCACATTCCACACCAGCAACAACAAAGACCAGATTAGGTGTTTCCAAGTGATTATTAAATGCATAGAAACCTACTGATGAAGAAGACGATGAGTGCAACATATTTTGGGCAGAAACATTTCTTTTTTTCTTTTTTGCAAGGCCAATGCTGCCTTGCACAATGTATGCATGTTATGACTGATATCTGGAGAGCATACCCCCCCCTGCTACCTTCCAGCCCATCTTAGAGACCAGGGCAGCAGGGGAGACCCAGAGCCTGTTCTCAGAAGGGGCTGATCCCCTCTGCTGCCCACCACAGAGGATATTAAACTAACCGTTCCCATACTTTCCACCACCCACTTCCAAAATCCTGGTTTCACGTGGTCCCGCACAATTCCTCTTGCCTCTGGATCCCATTTCCTGCCATTTCTCCCATAGCCCTTGACTTCTCTACTATTGTTTACTTTTCCCTAAATGCAACACATCACCTTTCCTCTCTAGGCATTGAACTTCTAACTGCATTTTAAATGCAATTCTTGGGGCACCTCGTTGTCTCAGTGGGTTAAGAGTTTGCCTTGGGCTCAGGTTATGATCTCAGGGTCCTGGGATGGAGCCCCAGGTTGGGCTCCCTGCTCAGTGGGAAGTCTGCTTCTCCCTCTGTCTCTGCCCCTCCCCTCTGCTCATGCTCTCTCAGTCTAGGTTGAAATACATAAGTAAAATCTTTAAAATAAAAAATAAATAAAACAAGTGCAAAATAAAATAAAATCTTTAAAATAAAAAATAAATAAATAAATAAAATAAAACAAGGGCAACTCTTCCCGTGGGAAATCACATTAGGGCAAACCTGCAAGGAGAGGAAACATAATGGGAGTTAGGAGGGTAGTGTCAAGACGGGCAGATCCTTGAAGGAGGAAACTGTGTTTTTCCTTTTATCTATGCACTTACATGAAACTCTTGTCTTGATAAATAAGATGGGTTCCATTTGCAATTTAAAACAAAATCCTTAATAAGACAGAGAAACAATGAAAAGACAACAAAGAGTCTAAGAGAACAATAAAGCAAATAGCCAGCAACATCTTTAACTCCCGAAGAAAGAGGGATGGACAGACGCTCTACAGAGCACCTGGATGTTTTGTGTGCATAAAGTTATTATAGGGACCCACCAAACTGTTTTGGAGGCACAATATTCACGCATGATGCACACAATATGCAATTCACATCATAGCTGTTTACAGGAATTGTTGAGTCCTGTATCCCGATGATTCCCAGACTCCTTTTATGGAATCTGACATGGAACACGAACATACCAAGTGTATTAGAGCAAGACTTCTCCGACCGAAGTCATAGAGCCATTTCCAAATGCCGGCCACCCACCCTCGATGTCAGATGGAAACCAAGACCCCGCGCCAAGGACACCAGAACTGCAAAGGGGAACACACCATTGCAACATGCAAATGGCTCCCATAATCATATGCATTTTAATCCCTGTGTCTTTTTCCTCTGCCAATAGACTACCTTTATTTCCAACCATCTCTGTGTTCTAGTCAAAGTCATGGTGTCACCACACCTAAGCAAATGTATGCAATTCCTGACCCTAAAGGCAACTTCAGCACATGCCCTGAGACAGAAATTTCAGAATAGCTACTGGTACCTGAAAAAACGAGCAGGTGTCTCTGGTACTTTCTTTTTGAACTCTGGAAAAAGTCAGTTATATAAATCCGTGGGCAACATTTCCTATTGCTATCACTGGAACACCCTGATAACGAATGAGCAAACGGTAACCCACTGGGAGGCGTCCCTATCACCTCCCGGCTTTTGTTTCTTTGTAAGTACAGTAAGCAAACCCCTGCAAGCAGGTTTGCAAGCAGTAAGTGAACGGCTCCAGCCATCCATGGCCGGCCACACTGGAGGCTCTCCCTGAGTTTGCTGCCAATGCAGAGTGGTCGGAACGTTCTGAAGCAAAAATAATTTAAAGCATGCAAGAGCCATGACACAGCAGGGTAACCAACAAGGTAGTAAGTCCATGGGAGGTAAATGGAAACAAATATTTGAATGTAGGGAGAACTGACCAACTCAAGACGTAAAGGCAAATGGAAGATAATTAATGAGGGAAAGGAGAAGCGAGAGGCATCCATAGATAAATTCCAGATATTTCTATCACAAAGCATGAGAGAGGAGATTTCTCTTTTCTACCGAAGATCTTTGGACACTTCTCATGAAAAAATAAATAAATAAATAAATAAGAGGTCAATTTGATAGAACTCAAGAGTTGGATACATACGCCTTCCCAATGACCAAGGTGTAGACCAGAACAAAGAGGAAATATGTTTACAAAAGATCAACTTCTTTGAAAATAAATGGAACATCAGTTCGATCCCTAGCCTGTATGTAGGCATAATTAATTATTTTATAGCTATGAGGGTACATCGCGGCTAGCCTGGATCCCGGTTTATGAACAGCACGTTAACAGCTCTCGACCATCCCAGACTAGCCCGTCAGTTGTAGGGCTGATGGCCAGCAGGATTGTGTCACATGGTTCTGATTAAAGAAAACATTCCTATTTCAAAAACCAAGTGTGAAGAGCCTCCTGTTTCTAGGACAAGGGTCTTATAATTATAATTATTATTTTTTTTGATTAAGGCTCAGTTTAGAGGACGGTATTTTGCAGTTATTAGCGATTACAAATCTAGCCAGTTGCATCTGCTTCTGGGGATGAACAATGATATTAATATGTTGTCCAGGAATGTTAATAAGAATGGAAATTACAGAGGGATGCAGTGTCCTGGATGCTGCTTGTAGGCTGCGAAACGTCCCACAATCACCTTGCAAGGCAGAGAACACTACAACGTTCTACAGAGATTCTGATGAAATTTGCTGAACTGAATATCACAGCTCAGACTTCTCTCGTGGGGAAGTTGCTAGTTCACTTCTGCCTCACTCTGAAATCTACGTTCACTCCATGCACCGGCCTCCTGCTCGTACCCCATAACTCCTCTTGTTTTAACCCTCTCTTTTGGGTGGGAAAACAGAATTAATTACGCCATAAAAATAATGATATCCAGCACGGTCTTTCCATTTCTTCGACAGGAAAAGAGCATTTATGCGCTAACGACGTTTTGAAGAAGAAACTCAATATTTCAACATTCTGCTCAAAACATATCGACTCGTCTCAAAAGCACTAATTAGGACGTTCGTCGCCACATGGGCTGAGCCGTCTTATTTGATCATCGTTTTAAGTATCTGGATCCCCATAGTTTAAAAATAATTCTCAAGACTGGAAATAGGGACTTCCTTAAAGCTAAAGTGTGTGCCGGGGACAGTTTTCAAGACGATCAGAGCACTAGGAAGATCCGTGATGGAGATCAACTAAGTCACATTTAAGAATCTCTGCCGCCCGTGTATAATCAGCGAAGTTGGCACATTTCACCCCAGCAAATAAAAGGGGGTCTGTGGTGTTCTTAGGGCCTCCACAGTAGCTCATTCGTGGAATGTAAATAGACTGGCATAGAAATTCTAAATTGATTCTTTGATTTCTCGGTCACCCATTACAGCTCTGTTATGTACCAGGATTTCTTTTTTTTTTTTTTTCTTTAACCCTCCATTGCCAAATTTTTCAATGGGAAAGATTCAAATTTCGAAAGATTTCAAATTTGAAAAAAATGTCAAAAGATTTCAAATTTGAAAAAACGTCACATTTTTCAATGGGAAAGATTCTAAAAGCAAACTTCTTTTCTTAAATTATATATATAATTCATATGCATAAACCCTACAGCATTTTCTTAAATTATATATATGTATACATGTACATATATTTATATGTGTGTGTGTGTGTATGTGTGCGCGCGCGTGAATCACCCTCAGAGCATTTTCCAGATCTGCACATCATTTTACAAACTGGCCCAACTCATCAGAGACCTTCATGTCAAGATGCATACTACAGCTTGGCTTGACATGGGGAAAATCAATTTCCCTTGAAATCTAACCTTTTAAGGGAACACGAACACATCACGCATGCAAGAGAACATTTTGCTACTGCAAGAAGGAAGAACTTGCGCAATGTCCGTTGCTTCATTCAGAAAACAGACCCCGGAGCTCCTCCTTGGTGGGATGATGTTACACGGGGCCCCACACACTGCCCTCTTTGAAAAGGCTCTGCTCATGGCTCCAACGCTGTTGTTTCCTCTCTCCACCTCTTTGTTAGAAAGGACCTTTTGTTAAAGATCAAGAAACACGATTTCCTGTTGCAAGCACTGGTAGCCAGAGGGGCTAGCCAGAAGCTGCTGGAAAACACACACACACACACACACACACACACACACACACACAATCAGTGCTATATGAAATTAACTAAAATGATTCTACCAAGATCTGGCTCATAAGACCTCTGAAAAAAGAAGAAGAAATAAAATCACAAAATGAGTGGGCTCTTGAAGCTAATGCTTTTTATTTCCTTTAAAGTAAAAAAAACAAAACAAAACAAACAAACAAACAAAAAGAACAACAAGGAGGAATTTGGAAGGCTTTCTCAATGCTCCAAAAGGCACAACTTTGCAAAACATCTGTGGGCGATTTGCATTTCTAAATTAGAAATGCAATTCTACCAGTCACCCCCCTCGAGGGGTCTGCAACAGGTGAATGTTCCACATGTAGATGAAAAAAAAATGTTTGAAATAAAATTAAAACATCAAGGCAAAAACAAAATACTCTTGTTAATTTTGCCCATTTGGAGAGAACATTTTCAGCCATAAGTTTGGTTTCAAAACCTTCACTGTGTCCTTTATTTTTTTATTTTACTGTAAACCACACTGCAACATCCATGTTTCGCTCTGTAGAGTCACACTGTGAAAGACTCAATTTCCAGCACCATGTTTATGCATTGTTGTCTTGAAAACACTTTTACCCACGCCTAGGAATATCAGTCATAAAACATACAACAAGCAGACAAAACTGCCAAAGAAGGTAAATCTGAAAATATTACCCCCCTACCAAATATGTATTTTTTTCTAAGCTCTCCACTGGGGAAAAATGAAGGAAACATCAGAACAATGGAGAGCTACTCTGCTGAATTTCCATGAACTTAGCCAGTGTCCTTTTATGGTAAATCATAAACTATTCCAAAAATTCTACCAAGAGCTGAGCTCCATTGTGTGCAAATACAACGGTCCTTGTGACCCCACAGCAGGGGCCCAACACGCACAGACAATCAGTGAAGGAATTAGGTGACAAGTTTTCCAACACAGGAGAAGCTAAGCAACATACCACAGAAGAAAGCCCATGTCTATGGCCATCACCACTTCTTACCAAAGGATCACCCATCAGCAAAGGTGTCCACTGTACAGAGCTGTGTGGCCTCCCATGGTTTTCTCACAGCCCAACGAAAGAGCACGTTAAATAAAGTTTCCTTTTACTTTGGCGACCTTGGAGCCTGCCATTGTTTGAGTAAGGACAGGGGTTCCCTGAAACACAATTCAAGAGTTCAACAGCACCAAGCTAAGAAGGCAGACCGAGCTACAAACATTTCTTGCACCATCCGGGAAGCACAGAGAAGTAGACCTTCATACACATCAGAGTAACATGGTTCAAACCAGTCAGTCCCCACACAATGGAAAGCAGTGCCCGTCTGTCACCGCATCTGGCGCACCCTTGACAACACGCAATCACTTACCTAGAATGCCCAGCCGGTAGTTAATGGTTATCACGATGACATTGCCGTAGCTTGCCAGAACGCTCCCGTCTATCATATTGCCAGTGCCCTCCATGTAAGACCCGCCGTGGATATAGACCATGACCGGCTTCTTACTGTTCTGATCATGGATGTCTGGAAAAAAAGTCAAGTAAGGAAACACAATAAAAAATCACACTGATTAATGGAGGCTCAGGGCAAAGGACATGGATTACTTTTCCCTGTTTTGGCTGGAATCAACCAGGTGTGTATTTTTGAGTTATAGACACCTTCATAAGACTGCCTAAGAAAAGTGGTCAATGGGATATTTTCTAGCCCTAGAAATGGTACTTTGAGAAGCACACAGACGTTTGAAGTCATATGAGTGCATTTGTACGTTCCTCCAAATATCTAAAACACTGAAATATGGAGAACTTAGATGAAGTACTTCTTTCCCGAACGGGGCTCAAGTCCTAAAAGCTGACTTATCGAGGAAGCACATGGCATGATGTTTTCAGCCGCGAAGTCAGTGTGAAATCAACTTCAAAATGATCATTGATCTTTACGATGACTGCCCTCTTTATTCAAAGGTGAACTTACAGATTCATTTTCAACTTCACGATGAGCACACAAGACTAGCTGTGAGACTTCAATGCTCAATACGGGACACATGATGATGAAAACCAAAGAAAGGGCGAAAAATTATCAACAGAACAGAAATGAGTACCACTGAAAACAAAGCAAAACAAGATGCCCAAGCAAATGTGTTTGTTCTCATTTACTGGCTGCAGGCACAGCTCAACACATTTAACATGAAAGCCACATAATAAAAACGACACAAGACTCCTGCTTCAAGATGGAATTTGTGAAATGTTACGTATTTTCACAGAAGACTAGAAACTCCCATTGTGATGTGCAACCAGTGTGTACCCTTGGTCATCCCTTTGTTCCTTTACTGAGCAGTGATGTAAAAACTATGTTTTTGCAATGGTCTGTGAGCACAGAAATTCAGAGACCAGGTGTCCATTTGTGGAAAACACTTACTAAAAAGGTATTGATCACATAACCCGTTTAATCAGTCCTTATGCTTATATTGAATGTTTTGGAAGACCGACCTCAATGATATTTATTTCTGAATCTCTCTCTATGTATATATAGAGAGATATATACACATAGGTGTGTGTCAATAATTTAGATACCTGTATGTTATCAAAAGATACCCAAATGTACCCATGTACATTTATTTTCACCTTTTTAATCGATCAAGTTTTTTTTTTCCTCTCTCCTAATTCACCAACACACTTTTGAAATATCAGAAAGGAGTTTTAAGGAAATGAACCACTATCATTTAGATGGTGGCTGCTAATAAAATGAATTATGATCCCGATGTCAAAACGAGTTCATTGGCTGCCTCACTAAGGGCATGCAGAAGGCTCACAGTCAAGTACAGGAAAGAGTATCATGGCCCCGTGGTTCTGCAGATACTTATTCTCACAAATAAAATTCAAATACAGAATAAAAGTCCGGCGTTGGTGGTATAGTGGTGAGCATAGCTGCCTTCCAGAATAAAAGTCCGTTATTCATCATCTAGGTATCATGTGCTATGTGGAATTTTGAAAGACACGACTTTCTGGAAAGGTGTGGTGTTTTGCATGACTTATTCCTCTCTCTCTGGATCCTGATTTAGTGGATTTGCCCTCGTTTCTTTTTCCAGTACATGCTATTGGCTCCTCCACTGTGGAAAAGGAATAAGTAGAGATTTTGAGGACTGTCTGAAGGGGTTTCCTCGGAAAAAATGCTAAGCTAACATCTCTGAACTTTCCAAACACATAGCACAAGATTTTCATGAACTTGAGAGAGCAATAATAAGATGTTCTCTTCATACAAAGTAAAAAAAGAAAAGAAAAAAGAAAAAGAAATCACAAGTGATTGCCTTCAGTGAAAATTAGGGGGCATGTTATGGTAAGGAAGTTGCATTTCGAGCATTGGGGAAACAGATCCTAAGGATCAAACGAAAATGCACTAATAAGAGATACAGAACAAGAGGCAAATTATCTTCCTGGCTGGTGCAACAGAAGAAAGAAAAGGCTTGGGGTTTAGTTAATACATTTTTTTTTCTTCTTTTTATGTGACCTGATAGAATATTTTTTAAATTAAAAATTTTTTTTTTGTTTTAATACATTTGTGAATTCTGTTAAAACTGCAGGCATTCCGAGGCCGTCTGCAAAGCAGACAAGGCTGGCAAAGTCAGTGCAGGATATGCTACCCTAAGGCCATCACAAAAGATCCCGCAGACAGACATCTGACGTATGGACAGCCCTGTGAACACAGGGGAATGACAACAGCAGTAAAATAATAACAATGTGAAGAGAAGCAGGCATGAAAGCAACATGGGCCAAACTTCTTGGACCACAGTTGATTTAGAAAAGAGGTCAAAGGCAGCAGCACGAACTATAGCTGGGAGGTTGCTGCCTGGCGGCGAGAACTCATCAGCCTCTTCCCTGCTTTACGTTGCCTCTCAGTCCCAAACCTGAAAGTTCTTCAAGGGCCTTTGTCCTCTAAAGAAAATAAACGGAGGTCTGTGCATTTTGCTCCTTGGATGGGAGAGATATACTTCTTACCCATCATATAGAGCCTGCTCAGGAACATACTTGGGCCTTTTCGTTTCTTTGAAACCACTGATTCTGCTGAAGGCATAGAAATACCTTGTGTTCCCTCTCGCTTAGAGGCCGCTACCTTCCATATTGTCAAAAACATGACTTTACCTCTGGCGGCTAGTCTGTCACGTAACTTGGGATCCTTCACAAAGCAACTTCCCATAGCAACCGAACACGTGAGGGGGGGGTGGGTGGTGGAAAAAGAGCTTTCAAACGAGCCAGGGTGGGAAAAAGAAAAGGGATAGATTTAGAGTTTTTGACCTTTTCATTCGTTTGTTTTCAGGTCTATGCTATCCCTGTTTTTCTTCCCCCTTTAGAGCTCCTAAACAGCAGCCCTCAGAGAAAGAACATCTCCTTAAAATACTTTTTCATGTATTTCACTGTGAGCCAGAGAGGATTCTTTGAAGCCTATTTTTAAATCCATATATTTAAAAAAAAAAAAAAAAGAAAAAAAGAAAGAAAGAAACAAAAGCTCAAATGCCAGACACCCAAAAAGTTGTACAAAGGTGTCTCTCAGAGTTTGGCAGCTCGTAGAAGGAATTAAGAAGACCAAAGGTCCAAAATACAATATAACTTACAAAATAACCTTTGGAAGGAAGAAAACAACATATACATGCATGTTCTAAAATTTCATTTTCTCTTCTTATGACCAAGCCAAAAAAAAAAGGAAAAAGAAAAAGAAAAAGATGGGTTTCCTTGTAAATAACATTTTTCTTTTTTTTTACTCACTTCATATTTAGAAACATTTATACTTCTCACAGGTGGTTTGCATTCATGTACAGGGTCCTTGGGAGTAAAAGGAACAGTGGTTTCCAAACAAGAAGAAAATAAAGAAGCACACGGAAGTGTACTTGTTTCAGAGAAGGGGAGGAAAAAGGGACTGAAATTAAAAAAAAAAAAAAATAGAGAGAGAGAGAGATATAAAACCATGCATCAGGGTCGAGCTTTGAAAAAACAAAAAATACCTTCATCTTCCCCACGGTCATTACTGGTTATATCATCTGCGTTTTTCTTTGTGTTGGCTCCTGGGTCATATTGAGAAGGAAAATAAAGGGAAAAAAGAGAATTCAAAAACAACAGGTTTGCAAAAAAATCAGAAGAGAGAGAGATACTACCCAGTAAAAGAAAAAAATATGTCACACAAAAAGTTGAAAGTTGGTACATTTGGATTTCAAAAAAATGAGATAGGGTAATGCAAAATGCATAAAAACATAAAGATGTCAAGAAGAACAAATTCAAAATGTTACTTGCAAAAAATGTTCTCTATCCTGTGAAAATGCAGTTTGGGGGTTAAAATGATAATACTGCAAAAAAAAAAAAAAGAGCTAATGTGATTTTGAAAAAAAAGAAAATTAAATTATTAAAAAGGATTTCCCACATTCTTAAAAGAAATGCATATGAAGTATTCAATGTTCCTCTAATTTTAATATGTGACAATCTACATAAATTCATGAAATGTCACCAGTACACTTTCGTTAGGACATTCCACAACGTAAGAGAAAACACAGTTATGTAATAAACACGGAAGGACTTTCAATAAAATACTGAAAATTGACATTCTTTTCATGCAGAAGAACTTAAAACAGAGCATTTCAAATACAAATCAGAAATGTCAGTTTGTTAGTTCATTTAAAATCATGACAGTCACCTCTCACCAGTGATTAGAGAGCAATTACCCAGTCCTGGTTCCCATTTAGTATAAAAAGAAACCACCAGCACAACTACCATTTTCAATAAAGTTTTCTTAAGACAAGAGAAAACATTATACATCACGTTCTCTGTGTTTGAAACACTTATTAGATATTACTTTGGTGTCAATGCTCATTGAATTTAAGGTAAATAAATAAAATCACCTACCTTGATGACCTGGAACATAAGTTACCCTAAGAATCTCCAGGGAAACAAAATATGGGGCGGTGGGGGTATCCCTCAACTACTCCAAAAAAATACTCTCTTACACATTCTGTACATAGCGTGCCATTTTGGGTTTTCCTATTTTCAAGATACAACATGCTAAAACATTTCATATTGCTTGAATGGTTTGGTAAATTAGCTCAATTCTCTTCTTTTTATAGACAGACATGGCCCTGGGGAATGCATATCCCAGATCCACTAACTTCAAAAGTGCCTGAATGACATTCTTCTAGAAGTTCTACTTAACTCAAAGAAACTCATCGTGTTTCAAAACCAAGATCTGAAGTTGTTGTTTTTGTAAGTCAGTTATGGCTTACTTATTGTCCATTTTATATGGTTCAACAGTTCTTAGGTCACAGACCTTGGTCGGTGGGTGGGACATCTGATTTGTTGATTCTTGAGGCTTAACTATTCTCACTATTGATAATTTCAAGCATGCAATATAAAGTCATTGAAGACAGCTACAAAGAGGTGCCTGGGACCCCTTGGAACTCCAAACTACCAGTAATTCAATGTCATCTACCTAGAGGTACACTTTTGTCGGAACCCACCTGTTTTCCTTACAACACATTCATTTCCAATCCCTTAGAAAGTATCATGACCTCAATATGTCAATTTCTTATAGTCATTAGCTTGATATCAAATTTATTTATACCCAACAATCCCACTGCATTGAAATATCTAAAAGAAAAAACTCTGAAAAAAATCAAATGAGGTTGAGTGTCTTTGGGGTTGTTTTTGTCAGAGTTCATCAGTACAGAACCTATCTTAAAGCAAATTTATGGACTTGAATTTATGATTAAATTGTGAAACTAAAAAGGGATCCCTTTCCTGAAGTACACTACATGAATGATACACAAAACTGCTCTATAAACAAGTTCTCTCATTTCTGAAAGAAAAAAAAAATAAAATAAAATTCCAGGCACCTGGGTGGCTCAGTTGGTTAAGTGGCTGCCTTCGGCTCAGGTCATGATCCCAGCATCCTGGGATGGAATCCCACTTTGGGCTCCCAACCCCGCGGAGAGGCTGCATCTCCCTCTGCCTGCCTCTCTGCCTACTTGTGATCTCTCTCTGTCTGTTAAATAAATAAATAAAATATTTTTTAAAAATTTCCCTTCATTCATGGAAGAAGACTTTATAAGCTTCTACGGAAACAGGGCATTAATGTCATTTAAAAAGAAAAAAAAAATTGGCTAGAAAAAGTCAAGTTGCCATCACAAAAATCAGGAGTGAGAATGTGCTGATTCAGCAGATCCCTTCCAACAAAATGTATTCCTTTCAAGTTTGACTCCCTCTTGTAACACAGTGTCCAGAACACACGCATTCAACATGGGGAAGGCGTTCTTTAACGAAGACCCCATACCTACACTTCACCCTCCCCAGGAGCCCGTTCTTAAAATCCTTGTTTGGAGTCTCTTTTCTCTTCCATGTTGTGTGCTGTGTCCTGGACTTAGCCCAAAGGCCATTCTGCAACCCAGCTGTCAGGGAAGTAAAATGCCAGAACATTCTCCAAAGACCCACCTCTCCGTGCCTTCAGACTCACTGTCAGGGTGCAAAATGGGAGTGATCTGAAATCCATCTCGGGTAGGATGAGAAGCAGTGCTCAGGGAACCATCCCCAACAAAGAGAGCCAAGTTCTGAGGATTAGTGATGCTTTCACAATTTCCATGACGTAGTTCCATCAAGAATAAAGTAGCAGTCGGGGATAACCTCCTGCCTCTTCGATTCCTACCGAATTTCTCTGTTAGCCGAAGTGTGACTTCTAAGAGCCTTACTGGTGTATGGTTTACATACCATAAAATCAACTCATCAAACCATAACATTCAGTGGCTTTTTTATGCAGTTGTACAACCACCAGCATCATCCCAATTTAGATCATTTCCATCAACCCAAAGAAGACTGTGTCCAACTGAAGGTTCCATGTTGCTATCCCCAGTCTCGTTTAATCTACTTTCTGTCTTTCTAGATTTGCCCTTTTGGGGTGTTTTGTATAAAAGAATTCATATCCTATGTCGCCTTTGGTGTCTGCTTTCTTTCAGTGAGCGTCATGTTTCCAAAGCCGTGCATGCTATAGCAGGGGTCATTCTTTTGTATGGATAAGTAGTACTTCACTGTATGGACACACCAGATTTTGTTTTTCCGTCCACCAGTTGATGGGCATTTGGACTGTCTTCACTTGGCAGCTATTAGGAATAATGCTGCTTTAAACAGTTGGGGACAATATTTTTGTTGGAAGAAGACTTTATCATAGAACACTATAATATAGGATGTATGTTTCCCTGGCTTCTGGGTCAATATCTAGGTATGGGATTGCTATCTTATAGGGAAAATTCATGTTTAATGTTTTAAGAATCTGCCAAACTATGTTCCAAATTAGCTGCATCGTGGTACATTTCCATGAGCCTGTATAGGGGGTTCAAGTTGCTACATCCTGGAGGCAAGTCCTGTATTATCGCTTTGGTGATAGTCATCTTAAGGCTGCAAAATGGGGTCTCCTTGTGGTTTTAATCTGCAGCTTGCTCATGAGGTAGCAATGTCCAGCATCTTTTCACATACCATCATCTTTGGTGGCATGTCTGCTCGAATATTTTGCCCATCTTTAAAATTGGGTTCTCTGTCCCTTATTATTAGATTATAAGTATTCTTTCTATTTTTTAGATGCAAGTCTTTCCCCGCAAATATGACTTACAAATCTTTTCTCTCAGTATGGGACTTCTCCTTTGGTTTTCTCAGTGGTGTCTTTTGCGGTGCAAAAGTTTAATTTTGACGAGGTCGACTTTATCAATTTTCTTTCAATGCTTGTGCTTTTGATACCTAAGAAATCCTTCCTCAACACAAGACCCTGAAGATTTTCTCTTATGCTCTTTCCTACACGTTTAAGAGTTGTAGTTCTTACACCTTTTAATTGTTTGAGTTACTTACAGTGTATGATATGAGGGTAGGGTGGAAATTCATTGTTAGCATATGAATATCCCATGGTTTCAGCACCATTTACTGCAAGACTAACTTCTCTCTCATTAAACTGTTGAGATACCATTGCTGGAAGCCAGCTGACTATAAATGCCAGGACTGAATTTATTTCTGGACTCTTTTAAGGATATCCCATCTGCACTTCTATCCACAAGAACCCCCAAATTTCTTGATGACTATCGCTTTTGAATATGCTTTAAAATGGGGAAAGAGAAACTCTCCAACTTTCTCTGGCTTTTTCAAGATACTTTCCTTACTCTAGATCCTTTGCCTTTCCACACGAATTTTCAAATGAGCTTGTCAACTGAAGAAAAAAAAAATCACCCAGAGATCTTGACAGAAATTGTTTGCCCAACCGCAATTTTGAATTAATTGTAGATAGCAGAGTATGACCCAGAAACATAATTACATATCACCTTTAATGTACTATGTATATTTGATTTTTCACCCTTTTGTTCCATTTTAATAAGCTGTTGCTGTATTTTTTCCTCACGAACACTGCTAATTAAATGACCTCAAAACCAATGGAGTTCTCTTAAATATCGAATTTAGTTAGAATCGTGAACTATGGGGAAAAAGGTTCTTCTGGAATTTATTCCAAAGTAAACCCATCTTGTGCATGCCAAAAAAGACATTTCAAAACCCACACACACCATGAGTTTCTTCCTCCCTCTCCACATGTACACCTTCCCCCAAATGCCAGAAAAATATTCCTTTACATCTAATAATTAGCCTCTCCATCAAACCTCCATAGGGAAGTAGCCCTAAATTTTAAAGAGAATATTTAAGCAACTTCAAACAAATATATAACTGTTCCATTATTAAAATTTAAGTGTGATTTTATAAATAAAATATCTCAATGTCCCTGGTCCTGAAGGATGTCCATCATTTTTTTATACCTGTTCTTCTCATGTTCCTTTTTTTTGTGCTATAACTTTATCATTTTCTAAAGTAAAATTACTGAAAGGAGTACTTTCTATCCTAAATGGAAGAGAAATACTTTGTAAAGAATTCAGAAAAGGCAGACCACAGTAAAGAGGAAGAAGAAAATCCTCTAGATGCTGCTGTTAACATTTTCAGGCAAGAAAGTAATTTCCCATTTCCTCTTTTTAACTATCCATTAACTTTGTTGTCACTTATGTAGGCAAATCATCAAACACAGACATCGGATACCGTGAGGCGGTCACATTATTTATGCAAGAGTAGAAAGAAGGGATAGAACCTAGAAAACCTTTAGGATTATCCCTTCTAGCATGAGATATTGTCCTGAAAATGTATTTACTGGTTCACATTTTTTTTTTTTTTTTGGGCCTCTTCAGAGTGCAAATTCCAAGTGCAACTAAGCCTTGTTTTCCTAAATACAGAAAGAGTGTGTCTTTGCTAAATGCATTACTTTCATTACAGAGGAAGCCGTGTAATGGGTTATGGGGGAAATAAATGCTTTACTGGCCATCACAGATGGGTGTGTGATTGATTAGTTTGTCACTCAGCCCCCTCAGAGGAATACTTTTTTAATCTTCTAATTTAATAATGGGTTCATTTCACCAGTAAGCTGAACAGGACTGACCCATAACAAACTGCCCTTGCCTCATGACTTAATTCACTGGTCAATCCATTTCTTCTACAGACAGGTATTGGCATCTTAAATATGGTAGCCTTGAACACCACTGGCTATACCCAGAATAAATACTCCACACATCAACGTTAACATGTTGTAACATTGACTTGAATGGGATGAGCTCAGTGAATCTGAAACAACACGAAACACGTAGTCTTTGGGTTTCATCAAAAGCCATGTGGACTTTAGACAACGGTCTACCTACAGAAAATTCACATTCTGCATTTGAAGGACTCACCATGCATGATCTAGGCTTTATTTTTTTTTTTATTTTTATTTTTTCTGAAATCAGAACATCTGAACAGATGGGATCTCATTCCGTGAAAATATGCACAAGGCTGGGAAGCCTGTCAGATGCAGCCCTCAACAAAGAGGCTTCCCCACACCAGCATTTGGAATCCCTCCTTGTTACGTGCCATGGCTACGCTGGGCAGGAAGGTCTACCCTGGGAACTGAAGGGCATCCGTTATTAATGTGGAAGGAGGACTTCTGGTGATCCAAAAGCCTTAGGAAAGAGAACATGTGAAGCGGAGAGCATGAAAATGGATTTCTTTCAAGTCATCAGGAGAGTTGTACTTTGAAAAACTTTTGGAAAGGCATCCCAAAATCTGAAGACTTCTGCTCCAGGACACATGAAGGGGTATAGGAATGTGAGTTCCAGACTGTGGTCTGGAGGTCAAGAACCTATGATTCATCCCAAAGATATTTATTATGAGACTCAGATGTTCTTGATGTTCTCCTAATCATTGTGAATTTCACTACAGCAAAATATTATCTTGGGTTGTTACTTCAGGAAAATTGAAATCATGTGTTTGTGATTGCAGTAAAGGCAAAGACTAATTCTTCCTAATTTTCTACCAGTTTCAAAATGTCTCATTGCAATAATGGAAATAAGAAGAGCTATTTTTGTTGTTGTTTTTGTATTGTTTTGGTATGTTTTCTTCTTTTTGTCTGACTGGCTTGGGAAGACAGATTGAGAGAAATATCAATAATATTTTTTTCTTTCTTTTGGAATTAGGAAGAATTGTTTTCACAGTTTCTCTGGTAGAAAATCAAAGTCAGTCTAAAAATATATAGGTCTGTGATATATGTTTGTTTTTTATTAAAATCTCAAGGCACTGCATGGCCTTACTTTAGCATTTTTTGTTGTGAATTTGGTTATTGAAATGTTACTGTTCTTGGGAATAAAAGACAAATCCTATTAGATGTGAGTGTCTCCTTTTTATTAGAAGGTTCAGCTGATCAAATATATTACCTCCCCACACAATCTCCAAGAGCTTGAGATTAAATCACAGTGCATTTAAAACCTACAACAAATTTAGTATTGGATTACGCTTCATGCTTTTTCTGCACCTGCATTTAGAAAACTCATGTTGAAAATGAAATTGGTTTTTATTTTCCTGAGATAGCTCCAGAAATGTTGTATTTAAAAAAAATGATAAACCTCGGTACGTGTGTGTGTAGGTATGTGGGTATATATATCATTATGTATATTCATTCCCCATGCCAAGAGATTCTGGAAGATCTTGAGTTCTTTGACATGGTTTTAACTCTAATAAAAGCTTCCTTCAGTAGTCAGAACATAGATGTCAGTGATGGGATGCATCTCTATGCCAGGAAATTTGGGTTGTGGTCCAGGAATTAGAGGGAGCTGGAGCCTTTGTCTTCTTGTCCCTTTGCTGTCAACATAGAGGAATAAACTGAGAACATCTCAGAGTGCTTAGCTGAGGGGCCACTGTTCCTTGGTCTCTCTTTTCAGGGAGAAACTCAGGGATGTCATGAACCAAACAACAGAAATGTCAAGCAGGAGTCACACTTAAGGGAAATGTCTCTCATGTCTTTTTCAGTGTGCTATGTTCCCTTGACACCTTCTGGATGAAGAACCTTGTGATTTGCTCAAAATATCCCATGCTCCTCTTACAGGGAAGTATTGTGGCATCCCCAGCTGCTAACACACCAGTTTGGGCCAACAAAATGTGAATGGAAGAGCCATACGACACCCACGAGCTGACCCATTGTGAGGTATCTCATTTCTGCCATAGTCTTCCCCACCTCTACCAACCAGACCAGCATGTCCCAGATGGAGATCACCTCCTTCAAAGTCTCGGTTTTCAAAAGAAGAAGATCTAGGGAGCAACCAGTCATCCCCAGATGGACACAGATGTCATAAAAGGGTTGGGTTGTTGTTACAAGAATCTTTTGTTTAGCAGCACAACCGAGACTAAGTTGACTGTTACAGCCATTTGGTTTTTTCCCATGTCGTACACATTCACACACACAACACACTCACACACATACATACTCAGAGAGGCACACAGCCTCCTAAACATCCCAACATACACCTCGATCCAAGAAACCATTTGAGACCACAGATGTCTCTGGCTCCCCAGTGTACTCAAAATTGGTAAGTCAACACCAACATGATAGTTTTCCCTTTGGGTGTATGTCTGCGTTTACAGAAAATTACTTTTTTTGGTACTTAGCACTAACTACTATGTGACTATACTGCAGTTAAAAAAAAAAAAAGGAACATCAACAGAACTTATACCTACATATTTACGGCGATTAAGCCCAATACTATCATGATTATACTGTAAAATAATTAAGAGAAGGAAGGGGCTCCTTCCTTCTCTTAAGGTGGCTTAAGTTGGTTAAGGGTTGACTCTTGATTTTGGCTCAGGTCGTGATCTCGAGGTCATGAGACCCAGCCCTGCCTCTGGCTTATGCTCAGCAGGGGGTCTGCTGGAGATTCTCTCTCTCCCTCTACCCTTCCCCCACTCATGCTCTCTCTCTAAAAAAATACATAAGAAATAATGAAGATGAAGAAAAAATAAACTATTTACTTCAATCACCAGAGATTTTCTGAAGAAAGAGCTTAAAAGAATATACAGAAAAGTCACCCACAACTTCAAATCAGCTGGTTCTCTGGTAACACACGAATGTTGTTTTGCTCAAAGCCATAAATATTGGCTCCTACGGTTGCTGGAAGTAGTATTATTTTTCATGGTTCCCCATACATTTGCTTCACTTTTCTATTTCCCAGATTTTGCTCATGCAGCCGTTTCTTCCTAGCTTCTGAGACTAGGATTGATCTAACCACCCCCTCCCCAAACTTACTCTTTCGCTTTAACAGCCTTTGAACACCCAGCCCAGGGGCCAATGACTCAAGGACACGCTCCCCAGCTTCCACTCCTCAGAGCAGAAATTCTTTTATTAAGGTATCCCGCAGGGGCTGGGGGTGGGGGATTCCATTTGGGAATCAGAGAAGGGAAATATGGTTGAGGTCTGCATTTTTTGCTGCTTTTTTTTTTTTTTTTAATAAACTTTAAGACACTTTTCAATTTAGAGAAAAAATCGTAAAGATAGAGAGTTGCCCTATGCCTCACACCCAATTTCCTCTAGTATTAACATCAAACATGAGTCTGGTACATTTGTTACAATTAATGAGCCAATACCTACATGTTATAACTCACTAAAGTCTGTAAATTATTCAGATTTTCTCAGTTTTTGCTTCATGTCCTTTTTTGTCCACATTCCATTTCAGTCCTCATGGCTCCTTAAGCTCTTCTCAGCTCCGAGAGTTTCTCAGTTTCCTTGTTTTTGATGACCTTGACAGTATTAAAGGGCTCCTCTCCAGAAATTTCGTAGAATATCCCACAGTTGGGTATTGTCTGGTTTTTCGTGATTCTGTGAGGCTATGAAATTTGGGGAGGAAACCCACAGAGGTGAAGAGCCCACCTGATCACATCCTATGAAGGGTGAACACTTGTCACCATGACTCAACACAGCTGGTGTTGGTCTTGAACACCTGGCTGAGGTATGTTTGCCAGATTTGTCCACTGTAAAGTTATACGATCTCTGTCCCTCTCCATATCTATACTCTTTGGAAGGAAGTCAACATGCACAGCCAAACCTCAGGAGTAGAGGTTGAAGAAGACAATCTATGTACACTGAGAACATGGTCTGATACATGACAAGAGGGGATGAAGTTTGTAGGTCCAATCAAGAGTAATAATCAGCTGACCCTTTAATAAGGGAATGATCCAGGGTTATCCAGATGGGCACAGTGTAATTAAACGTGGATTCAGAGTCGTTGGAAGAGGGGGTCATCAACCAAGTAATGCAGGTGTCCTCTACAACTGAAAAGGGCAAGGAAGACATTTTCCCTTAGATCCTCCAAAAGGAATGCTGTCTTATCAAAATCTTGATTCTAACCCCGTGAGATCCATTTGGTATTTGTGACCTCCAAAACTGTTGTTTTAAGCCACTAGCAAAGTGGTGATTGATTATAGCCGAAATAGGAAACTCATAAACCCTGTTTTATTTATTCATTTGGTCATTTATGTCAATGTGAGGTTATGGGTATTTATTTTACGCTTCGAGTTATAGGAAATCTGGCCCTTATTTTGTTTCTCAAATTGCTGAAGCATTGGCCATTACTTAGGTAATGTGCTAAATGTAAAATATTCCCTAGCTTTATTAAACACATCTTGATAATCTCTAATTTACCTTGATTTCAATATTATTATATATTTACATTAGCATCGTATGACTTCAGAAAATAATACCTTGCAGTGATTGAGCAATGGGATTTCAATGGGATTTTCTTTAATACAACTGTTTAATCTCATACCCTTAATGACTCTAAGCCAATCAATTCGTTCTATTATAAACCCATAAAGCATTTGCTTCAGGCCAAGATGTAAGCTTAATATCTCTCTAGGTGTTTACAGATTATGCTAAATGAGTTCCATTTTTAAAAGCATGTTATTTTGAGATCCACAGACAAAGTCACTACCAGCTTAATGATTTCATTTCTTTGGTAATTATATGCAATTTTAGGTATTTATGAAAATCTTTCCAGGTAATGCATTTTGGTTTATATTATTATTACTTTCAGTTTTAGAAACATGGAAGGATGAGATTCAGCTCAAAATGCTTAATGGTATAAAAAGAGTTAATAAGAAAGTGGTAAATAGCATTAACATAATTTCAAATGCCAGAACCTCATGAAGAAAACCCATTCTTGCTGCCAAGGTCTCCTGTACCCGCTGGTCTATATCTCAACCAGCATTCAAGATTTGGATAAAACCTCTTCTTCTTTTGCAGGATCCTCCCCTAAGAAATAACTTCCCACTACAGTGTCTAGATAGCATCCCATGATACAAAGTCACCAATGGGAATACCCATAAAAACAAAGAAAAAGGTGTGAACATCATAGGAAACCAAGAACAGCAGAAAACATAAGACTACATCTGGTGGGTTTCTACGAACCCTATTAAGGAGCCTAAAAAGAGAGTTCCATCTTGCTCAAGGATCTCCTATGATACTACCACATTGGGAATTGTTCTATAAATATGATAGAAAATGAATCAGGGAACATTTGGGACCATCCTGAATGTAGCCGTGTATCACAAAGGAGAAGTGCCTGTCTATACAAACCAAAAAAACCTAGGAAATGCATTCTGATGTTGCTGGGGCATTATTTCAGAAAATCTCCTGCCTCCAACATCTCTAGGTATGTGTTCAAATTAGAAAAAACTTAAACCAGCCAAAACATACAGGTGAGAGAGCGGGTTAGTGCATGGAAATGGCCAGAAGGTAGCTGCTACAAAGCTAGACAATTCAGGTAAAGCCCTAGAAGCTCGACGTCACTTTCCACACACTCAGCTAGTACAGAGTATTCAAGTCCATGAACACTTATAGTAACTACTACTGAATTAATACTTAAAGTCAACTAACACTTGCTTCATGTCTTAGGAAGGGACAGTGCAGTCTGGAGGAGTACCTTGTTGGAAATGGAATTTGAGTATCAGCTCAATAGGTCAACAACTACAAAGGGTCTACATTGGTAAGGAGCCCCCAGACATGTGTGCTGGTGGTCTGGGGCAGCCCTGTTGAGTGACAAGGACTCGCCGGACCGCTGGCACAGGAAAGGATCGCTCACAGGTCCACCTGCCAGCAGACATCTTTGGTGGGTACACCCTGACTTGCCCAAAGATGAGGAAAGAGAAAAGAAGAAAAATCGTGTGTTTTTTATGGAGAATGCAGTGGCATAGAACAAAAGATCACCACAGCCTTCAGAAGACTCTAAGGGAATACTTAGGTAAACCACTAGCCTTTTCTCATGGAGTAAAAATAGGATGTAGTTTCTTTAGTGGAGAAACATAAAAAGAGAACAGCCTGAGACCAAAAGAAGAGGACGACCAGGTCAAAGGAGATGGAGAGATACAGGAAGTATTTAGAGAGAGAACTAAAATGCACATTCTTTGTAAGGAAAATGCATAAACCCGAGCATGCCTTAGATCTGAATATAGGTAAATGTACATGGATAGACAACGCCACCACAGAAGTAAATCTTCAGGGGGAAACCTAGTGCACACTGCGTCTATCCATTTGAACATCTTCATGTAACGATAATTTGGAAGAGACTATGAGAGAGGAACTTCAATAGAAAGAAACTCCATGATCAACCCCCGACGTCACCTCCAGTGTAAAGATCATCAAATTTCTCAGAACAGAAAATCGCAGGGCGCTCTGCTGTAGAAGGGCACTTCACATGGCAATCACACACCAAACAAATTTACTGTAAGGAATCCAAGCACACTCTGATACGTCTTCTGGTGACCACTCTGCTGGATAAAATGTTCATTTCTTTTAAAGGAAGACTGTGTCATGAGCCAATAGGAACTGTGTTTACAGTAGGGATGCTGAACGTGGTTCATTGGGAAGAAAGGGTGGTATTTCGTGGGTCTCACGAACCATGGGAAGAGCAAATTTGAATGGAAACCAAACGGAAGATCAAAAGCAAACAAAGGATTTGAAAGATGGCAAATAGCATTTGGCACCATTGATATGTTTCGTTAAGGGCTTTGGGTATTTGGAATATTTACTTTGACAGGGAAACTTTTTATAATCCTGCCAATGAAGGTCAGACATATCCTTACATGGAACGTGCCCTGGGGAGTGGTGAATGATGGAGTTTCCACTAAAAGTGCAGGCAAGGAAATGATATCATGATTATCATCTTTCAAGATACAGCTGCAGGTTCTACTCGATATGTTAAAAACAAAAGTCATGAGAACTAAAAATATTCAAAAGGAGACACAATAAAGTCACTTCTGCATATAATTATGCAGGGGAAAGTGATTCAGGACATGAGCTACATAAATTAGGGTAGATGAGGTATTAGTTATGATGGTATGCAATCAATACAGAAAATCAATTTTCATACCTATGAATATTAACATATCTAAAAAGATAGCCTTTTCATATTAACAATAAAAGGTCTGATCATACCTTATGAAGCATGTAAGACATATTGTAGAATATAAAATCTGAGATACATAAAAGACTTGTCTATATTCAGAAGCTTTCGGTGGCAGAAATTTAGTGTGTAACAATATCAATATATTTTTAAAAAATAGTAAGAATTTTTGGTTACAACAAAATCCTTCTAGCATCAATTTCTGAAAAAATATGCAAGTGTGAATAATTTTGGCTTGAAGAAGGTAAGAACAGTTTTTCTGCCCTCATTATATTATTTATTATATTTTCAATAATTTCGGCATGTGTATGATGAAGTCTTTCTTTTTAGAGAGTACCATTAGCTAAATATTAGAAGAAGAGGAAAGCATAACAAGTTCATCTTAGGGCAAAATAAATTCTGGATTAATTAAATATTTATACTTACAGAGCAATGATTATGTCTGTCAAAGTACGATATAATGTTTAAGCTGAGATTTTGAGTTAAAATATATTTATTTATTTATTTTTTTATTTTTTTAAAGATTTTATTTATTTATTTATCAGAGAGAGAGGGCGAGAGAGCACAGGGAGACAGAGCGGCAGGCAGAGTCAGAGGGAGAAGCAGGCTCCCTGCCGAGCAAGGAGCCCGATGTGGGACTCGATCCCAAGACGCTGGGATCATGACCCGAGCCGAAGGCAGCTTCCTAGCCAACTGAGCCACCCAGGCGTCCCGAGTTAAAATATATTTATAAAGAAAGATAGCATTTATTAATACAAATGCTGGCATTTTTGCATTATAGATACAGACATGCACATACATGATTATACAGTCAGGTTTTCTTGGGACATGGTCTGCGTATGGCCATGAGTATACACAGACACACACCCGTATATTCATATACTTTTTATCATTTATTAAATAGTGTACATTTATGTATATAAATATGTAATTTAAAACAGTAATAGAAGCAAATGTGTATAAAATTTATATATATACATATTAATGAATACTAGAATCAGGCAGGAAATATATATGTATATTTTTTACAAACACATTCATATATATTAAATATATATTTAATAAAGAATAACTAAGGAAGTATATATATTTAAATTTATATGTAATACATATTTGTTTTGTATATATATTTATTTTGTATTCATACAGTATATATTTTGTATATATACTTATACAAATATATAAAATATAAATATTTAGGGGCACCTGGGTGGCTCAGTGGGTTAAAGCCTCTGCCTTCAGCTCAGGTCATGATCCCAGGGTCCTGGGATCGAGCCCCACATCGGGCTCTCTGGTCAGCAGGGAGCCTGCTTCCCCCTCTCTCTCTGCCTGCCTCTCTGCCTACTTGTGATCTCTGTCTGTCAAATAAATAAATAAAATCTTAAAAAAAAATATATAGTACCAATAGTATTTATTAGTTATATATTATAAATATTTAATGAGTATTTATTATGTATTGTATATTTATGTGTTATATTTAAGTAATATGTAATAAATATATAAAATGTCATAAATTAACTATAATATATAAACCTTTACATTTCATGTATACATATGTAAAATAAATTTAATTTATGTAAGTCTATGTAAAATAAGGACAAAGGAAGCTCTCTGAAGGTAAACGAAAGGACAAGTGATGTTGCGGGCATCAGCAGGGTTAGCACATCAGCGACAGAAAGGGAATGCAAACAAGTCAGAAGGAACAGAAGTGGGATGATGGGGAAGACGGACAGAAGTGGATACCCAAGGGAACCAGAGCTGAGTGTGAAAATGGTATTTCTGAGTTACCAGAAGTGTCATTTTCAGAATAATGCACAGGGAGAGTCAGACCCAGACACACAGCCTGGCAACCTAGCTTAAAATTAATGAAGCAAAGAAAAACAAACAGAACCGTGAACATCTGAGTAGAAAACACACAGTCTCCGTGCCACAGCAGACCTTGTTGGAGGCCATGGTGCCTCACATAGTTGCCCAGTGCAGAAGGAGGTGAGCCACATCAAAGGCATCAAAGGCTTTGCTGACTGTCCATACTGCACCCAAGGCACACAAGCCTGGCTGGGGATTGAGGCATGCAGGTGTCCTGGGCTAGGCAGGTGCTCAATTTCCCCATGAAGCCAGAAGGGCTGGCCTGCCAGAATGCTCCAGGAGGCACATGGAGGAAGGATGAGATGGCATGAAGCATGACAGGCTCTTCATGCACCCTTTCCTGGTGCTCCAACCCACTTCTGTGCACTTGGAACAACCTGTGTTCGGTCCACCCATGGGCTTGCAATAAGCTCCCCAAACACCTTTAGGATGATGACAAACACACACACAAAAATCTCTCTCCCCTGAAAAGTCTCTGCAGTGCCAAGTGGAGATGATGATGAAGCAAGATCCATCAGGTTTTGGTAGAAAACCTTTACTAATCCATTCTTTTAAGAAGGTATTTTCAGAGACGAAAGGACCACAAGACTACATCCTCCCTAGTGCCTAGTAGAGTTGCTAGGAAGCAACACTCCAATCATCTAATACATCAAGGACAGTTAAACTCCATGAAGCTCAGGAATTCAATAGGAAGAAGTCGGAATAAACGTTAAGAATAGGGAAATTATGGCCCAGAAGAACTAAAAATTATCACAGAAAAATCACCATTTAGGATATCTTATGAAGTACTAGAATAAGGCCAAGTAAACATCCTTTGCCAAAAGAATATTTTCACTTAATAATGCATGACAACCACAAGAATATTTTAACTTAATAATGCAATAAGAAACTCTGTACAGCAACCACACCCAATAGTTTATAAAAATTTCAAGTTATAACAGGAGAAACGGAAGATGAATGGGAGGTTCTAAATGATCTTACTTGTCCAAATGAAGAAACAAGTGTCTGTTGTTTAAGTGTTCTAGAGGCTGAAAGTCTGAGATCAAGGTGTCCACAGAGTTGGAATCTGCTGACACGGGCTTCTTGGTTCATATGTGGCTGTCTTCTCATGGGATCCTCACATGGCAGAAAGGGTGAGGGAAATCTCTGGGGTCTCCTTTATAAAAATACTAATCCCATCAATGGAGGCTCCACCTGATGACCTGATCACCTCCCAAAGCCCCCACCTCCTAATACCATCAACTTGGGGCTTAGTAATTCCACCAATGAAATCTGGGAGAACACGTTCAGACCATACCAGATGTTTAGACAATATTTATGTGCAGGAGTTCATTTCATAGAATGCATTGTTTCTCCTTTCATGACTATGTGAAATGCCCATGTGGGAAACACAGCACAGAGCCAGGTCCAAAACCTCCATTTCTTCCCCATCAGAACTACAGAATGCTTTTCATAGGAAGACAAGTTGAGGCTTCCTACTGTCCATTTGTTCCAAAATGCTAGGACTGAACAGACAGACCACAAGGAGACTTCATCTTTGTTCTTACGATGCCGTAGTCTCCTGGACTATGTGATGATTAATTTAATAATCACGCCAAATTTCTAAATTCCTACCATGATAAGATTATGCATGGGCAGGTGACCATGTGAAATATTGTCTAAGCATATAGACCTTGACAACCCATTAGTAATCTAAATGGTAGTTGAGGAATTTCCCCTGAAGAAGCGAAGGAGACATGTGCTGAACCAGGAGTTCAAAAGAAAAAAGACAATGAGAAAATAGTTCAGAAAAGGGCCAGGAGAGTCTGAAAAAAAAAATGAAACTGGGGAGTTAGGCAGTATCAGACCACGGGCAGAGCTTGGTGGACGGTCGTGCACTGAACAGCATCCCCAAAACTCGTGCCCTGAGAAGTCAGTGTGACATTATTTAGAGAGAGGGTCTCTGCCAACATCATTAGTTAAGAATATCTAGAGACGAAGTCTTCTTGGATTTATGGTGTCCCCTCAATCCAATGACTTGTGTCTTTACAAGAAAAGAAGACAGGTGGAGACACAGGGAGAAGGAAGTGATGTGCACATGGGGGAGACGCCAAGGAACACTGGGGGTTACTGGGAGCCCCACAAGAGAAGAGGGAAGCAAGGGACTGGTAGGTTCTTCCTTGGAGTCTCCAGAAGAAACCAACCCAGGCGACACCTTGATCTTGGAGTTCTGCGCTGCTGAGCTGTGCTGGAATACATTCCTGTGGTTGTAAGCTGCCAGATTTATGGTAATTTGTTATGGGAGTTCCAGGAAACTCCTGTAGTGGGCATGTAAGAATGGGGTGGTGAGCAAACCCTAAGGCAACGCTTAGTGAGACAAACCTTTCTAGAATCCCAGTTAATTGGATATGAGCTCTACCTGTTAGATGACAGAAGCGTCATCCTGGGATCTGGTTGCATTCCGTGGATTTGAGATGGGATGCCAATGGCTTGATTAGAACATGCTGCTATGTAGGATTCTTGCTCAACCAACCTGAGTAAGAGATTGTCCATGTGGGAAAAGGGGTGCCGGCAGCCTGCAGGAGCTGAATGAGAAAGGCACCGCGATCTGAAAACCACGAGAAACCTGCCCACACTGCAGTGAGCTCGGAAAAGCAGGAGCCCAGACAGGAAACCCAGCTAAGATAGGCCTGAATTCCTGACCCATGGAAAGTGTGGGGTGATACATGAGCATGGTGTT
The DNA here is from genome assembly GCA_020311275.1 of Eira barbara. Taxonomy (NCBI): domain Eukaryota; kingdom Metazoa; phylum Chordata; class Mammalia; order Carnivora; family Mustelidae; genus Eira; species Eira barbara. The sequence goes on along the minus strand of JAHRIG010000284.1, from coordinate 3,061,543 downwards.
AAACCCCCAAGTTGGTGGTAATTTGGTTAGCAGGAGTAGAAGAGTAGAGCATGTGGGTCACCAAAGTCTTTGGGCGGGGATGACATCCTCTGTCATCTGCTCCCTCTGACTGCCCAGTCCTAGTTAGGGAAGGAACTTGTGTAGTCAGCTCCACACATTTCCTCCCATTCCAGGCATTGTGTATTCTGTTTGGGACTGAATCAAGGCAGGACCAGCAGACCATCTGGAGTCTAGCCATGGGCAGGGGCATTGGGGCTGTCCATCCTTCATTGGCATTAAAGAACATCCCACATACCATGATTTAGCCATGGCTTCTGAACGCCTAGCAGACAAGGGACCTGGCAGCCCTCAAGTTATTTCTGAGAGTAGGCAAACGTTCCTTTATGAGCCACTGACATCTCAAATTGTAGCAGCGCTGGGGAGAGAAAGCAATACCGGGATTGCATCCGAGTTTCCTGGGGTGCTTTGTAAACCTTTCTCTGATGGGCTTTGGCTCTTTTTTGTGGTCTGTTTCCACTTTTGATTTATGTCCCTCTGTCTGTCTTGGTCCCACATGCCCCCACGGAGCCAGCATGCTCACCGGGGTGCACGCCCATCATACTACACGTGAGATTAATGATATAGGCTGGAGAGATGCCAGACTGAGGCAGATAAAGGAAAGGAACTCCCCGGGAAGCTGGAACCTGCCTCATCTGCCAAGCCCGACAATGTCCTTTTGGTATGTAAAAGCGGAAATGTGGACCAAGGTGGGATGCTTCAGTAATGATGCTGCAATCATGTGCCTCGTCCAATGGCATGTACACAGAGCAATAACTCAGTACAGAGCAAGATTCCCACATAGGGCATGCCTTCAGAGGGAGCACAGAGCATTCCCTTAGCAGCCTGGGAGGAACTGGGGAATCCTGTGTTTCTTTACTTGTTCATGCAGCAGACTGGACCTCCATGAGCACACAGGCTGGGGGCTTCGCACACACGGAGGCAAGCCAACAGGTTCCTTGCCGCTTGGATGGCACATGATCATCACAAAAATCAGGAGCCAAAGAGGCTTTTTGTTTTCTTTTTTTTTAAACGTCAGTTCCCTGTCTCTACAGGCATGGGACGACACATTACCACCTAGGGAGGTGGCAACCTCCCTGTTGTGTACCATTCTTTCATCGCCATGGAGATCCTTCAGAAAACACCACCATATTTCCTAAGACCATTCCCTACACATAATCCAAATGGACTCTGGCTCCTCAAAAAAAAAGGAACCTTTCAGTACCTGCTTTACTTTGGAAGCTCTCAAAAATGGTGAGCGAACTAAGCCATTCAAAACAGAGATAGTGTATTTCAGTTGCTTTTCTTGCTATTGGAAAGGAGCATTGATAAAACCATCGCTTTAGTCCCCACGCATTATCACATGATGTTTTTCACGTCCCCTGGAAGAGTGTCCTTCCTTTTGTCAGGAAAGAGGACCAGTATTCCACAGTAATTTGCAAAGATAGCAATGATCTATGACCATCCAAGCACAGAATCTACTAAAAATCAGTAGGTTGCATGTCCTATGAGCATTCGTTACAAACTAACAATTATTTCCCAGTGAAATCTTTTTGGCTGCCATTTAGCAAAGAGGGAATTAAGACGCACAAGAAATTTTTTTTTTTTTTTTTGGTCCCCACACAAGAACCATTCACGGTTCTCTGGAGGAAGATGGAAGAACAAGGCAAGCCACGTTCTAAAATTCATCCAGTTTAACCACAGATCAAAAAACATGTGTTCTGTTTGACCCATTTCTTCCAATGCTGTGTTTGGAATTCTTGGAGGAGGATGAAGGTACATTTTCTAAAAGAGCAGTGAAAGAGGAATTAAATTTTGACTGTGCATTCCCCACAGTGACTTGACGCCAGATGAGAGCTGCAGGCTTGCCTCCCTCCATAGGCTTCTGCTGCTCTCCCTTAGGATCCACAGAACAATCCTCGGTTTCCCAGTGGCTGCCAGCCACATCATTCAGGTTGAAGAAAGGTCCAGTCCTCTGCTGTCTCAGCAAATACAGCCCACAGTGATGGGAGGCTGGTGGCCAGGAGCTAAAGGCACTGAGCGGAAAAACTCTCCAACTGCCTCAAATCCTAGAGTATCTGGTATTTGTCTCCTTTCCTCCCGCCATCTTGGAAGTCCAAATCTACCCAAATGGAAGGATCCATTTGCCTACTTTACTCCAGCCCTGTTTCCTAAGAGAGGGACGCTCTTGAAGAAAACTGCCTGTTGACAACATTAAGCTTCTCTATTGTCAGCACTATGCCATCATCTATGATGGATACAGTCATTTTGTTGTTCATACCGTATTCCTATTTCATTTAACCCAAATGAGGAGTCAACATCATCAGTACAGAGCTGTAATTGTGAACTGGGCAATTTCACGCCACAGAGGGATGGATAAGTGCGGCCACTCAAAAGTAAAGCGAAGCTCGGTGTCATGCAAGTGACCACTTTTCTGTTTTGTTTTGTCGGGGCTGAAGGAAGAAGTCAACCTCCCTATCAGAATTGCCTGGAAACATGTGCTAATTGGACAGCTAGATGAATATGTGTAACATGCACTATTGCTTTGAAACCAAATAATTAGGGAGAGCTGACAGGAAATCAGCCAACACCACATTAGCATCTTTTAGCCAGATATTATGAGTTGACAGACTGAGTGAAGCCAAGCAGATTGGGACCAGTTCCCTGTGAAGATAAATTCTATTAATGAATCCAACATGCGTGGCTCTGGATACGGAGTTACAAAATGGTTCATAAGTCACCGAGACAAGGAGGCTATTGACAAAAATCAGCAGAAGGAGATGGATGGCCTTTATACCCAAATAAATATCAGTGGTAATTAGATCAGCCTAAAGATGAACCGATTTCTTCGCTCCTGGGGAGGGACTTCGGTGATGCTATGAATATTTTTAATGACACAGATTTCATGAGGTAAAGCAGCATAGGTACACAGAGACAACAGTGTGAGACACTTAGCATCCAAGAGGGATGTTATCAACGGTGTTGATTCAAGATGTTAAGGTGAATTGAATCAAAAATTCATACTGTCCTAGGATTATATTCGAAAGCACCAAGTATGCCAAAATGCAGTTTTCAAACGTTGATGGAGTCATGTGACTACGTCCTTGGGTTTTGCCTAAATGAAGAGGCACTATTTTGCTGGCTGTGGGAAAAAGGATCTAGGAACGTGGCCACACAAGAAACGGTTTTTGTCTGAGGTCGAGAGGTGGTTTCATTCTGTAGAATCAGAAACTGCATTGGGATTACGGGGTCTCATACAATTTTCACACACATGCACCAAGGCTGAGACGACCAGACAGACGCGCAGAGGAAAAGCTCTATAGTATGAAAACCATCGAGAGCCTCGAAATCATTTAGAAGAAGAATCAGTGACTATTCTACTCATAGTTCATCGAGCAGATTAAGTTACAAAGTGCCTTTAAATCTCTTTTTCGTATTTAAAACCATTACTACGTACATCACGTCTCTATGTAAGGCTCACAGGTGTCATGAACACGTGATTAGTGCAGACCCTCAGGCTGATTTAACCAGATGCGTCTCCACGTAGGCTCAACGTTCTCATGTTTTCTAAAGTCTACTTTTTTCTGGTAATTGATTCCATGGTGTGATGTAAGGGAAAATGTTACATAAATTGAACCATTACAAGAAGGAGGAGAAGAGGAAGAAGAACCATCACCACCAACAACCTTTATTTCCAAAGTGATAGAATGAAGTGTACATCAACAAGACTTTGCCTCACCATGAGCCAAAACCAACTTACCTTCACACTCACTGTGGGTACAGATTGTATCATGTTCCCACCTACAAAGTTCTTGATGTAACAGGTCTGACTGACTCATCATAACAAAATAAAACTTTTACATATGGTATAATGAACACTCGCAATTTCGAAAGTCAACAAAGAGATGTTATAGACATGCTGAAATTAATCAACATGGTGCAGAATCTTAGGGTTTGGGGTGGAATTTCAGGCATCATAATCATACTGAAGGGAAAAAAAGTTTCCCATTAACGATGTTAAAATGTGTGTGTACGTGTAAAAGTTCAAACTTGGTAGCTAGGATACAGAAAAAATGGCAGTTTTCACCTCTAAGACTAATTTTGTTTATTATTTTATTTTATTTTATTTATCTGAGAGAGAGCACATGAGTGGGGGAAGGGACAGAGAGAAAAGTAGACTCCCTACTGAGCAGGAGATCTGATGTGGGGCTCGATCCCAGGACCCTGAGATCATGATCTGAGCCAAAGGCAGATGCTTAACCGACCAAGCCACCCAGGTGCCCCAGACTAATTTTTTTTTTTAAGATTTATTCATTTATTTCAGAGTACACAGAAGCAGGGGGAGGGGCAGAGTGAGAAAAAAAATCCCAGCAGACTCCCCACTCAGCATGGAGCCCAGTGCAGGGCTGAATCCCAGGACCCTGAGATCATGACCTGAGCTGAAATCACAGCCAACAACTTAAACAACTGAGCCACCCAGGCACCCCTAAGACTGATTTTTAATAGTCACCACTTAATGTATACAATTTTGTGTTCAAGACATCCAGCTGTATGACTAGAAAAAAGCAAATAAAAGTTTCATTTTTAGGGAAAAGTCTATGAGATTAACATATTAAAATAAATTTGGTACGTTAAGCTTACCTATAATTAAAATCATCAAACATGGTTTTATTTTTTTTAAGATTTTATTTATTTATTTGACAGAGAGAGATCCCAAGGAGGCAGACAGGCAGAGAGAGAGAGAGGAGGAAGCAGGATCCCCACTGAGCAGAGCCCCCAACGCAGGGCTCGATCCCAGGACCCTGAGACCATGACCTGAGCCAAAGGCAGAGGCTTAACCCACTGAGCCACCCAGGTGCCCCTAAACATGGTTTTAAAGAAGCAAGATTAATTATGAGCATTGCAGTTTGTATCAGATGTTTTGTCTACGCAGACAATCTGAAATTCTTTGCCATCTGTATCATGTATTTGAAAGCACTGACTTAAAGGAGACTATACAACAGACTATATGTACTCAATGTGATGCATGTGCTTTCCTTCATTAAAGGATGGATCACTGAAGATCTCATATAAATGTAATCCCCAAATTTCTGACTTTTGGTCTCCTGAAAAATTAATCACGGAGATATTTTATAGTGAGGAAAATGGAAGGAATCCATACGAGAATCCCTATTGGTCAAAATTATTAGATTTTGGAATTAACTCAAAAATATGCATTGGTAATTGGAATTAAAACAAAAAAGAAAATGCATTGGATCACAGCAGAGTTGAACGTGTGGGCTGGAGTCACTATTGTGTATTTGGACAACTTCCAGAAAGGCAGTGAATATGAATTTTTGGGTAGCTCTATGTGACCTCCCAGCGCAATGGAAATCCGTAGTATCTATAAATGAATCTTTCTGGTAATGGTAATTCTCTGGTAAAGTAAGAGAAGCCGGAAGAAACAACCATTCATGGAAATGATATCAAGCTCAGCTGTAACACCGCTAAGAGTGTAAGAAGATAAAAGAGGCGCAAAGCACCCCCTGACAATTTTCAGCCCACACTGATGGTGTTTTCTTCCATTTCTCACTATTGTCTGAAATCCGCAATCATCACCTTAAAACATCTGTTGCCTTATTCTCTAATTATCTACCCCACACATGCTGGCAGTTAATTATACATTCTCTTATTCCATAATTATAATCCTGTTGGTTTTCCCAACAAGACTTGAAGCATCTCATGAACTACATCAAAACCTGAGATCCTTTTGTGCTAACCACCCTACCCGCGCAGCACGGTATATTTCCAACAAATAGTCTCAGTCTGAGAATCATCAAATATCACAACGGTCAATGTGTCAAGAAGAGCGCAACTCAAAGTTCAGCTGTGACACCACGAGAAGAACTTGACCAGAAAGGATAACATAAGCCGGCCACTTACTTAAGGAGAAAAAGTACGTGGTTTTGCTCCTTTTATCTCAATAAATATGGTTTTGATGTCATACCTTGTTTACTTTTTCATCACACCAAGTAGTTCTGTTTTGTTTTCCAATATGGAGCAAGGACTCTTTCCTGAGCCAAGGAACTTCGAGAGAACACCTAATACTTTATCAGGTGTATATGTAATTATGTAGCTAGCTGCCTTCATTCACCCTACTACTCTTGGGTAGAAATTGGTACACTGTTTTCCATTTGCATCTATCATTCACGGTGGCACAGATTTAATGACAGAGAATCCAAAACCATATACTCACTTCTTTCTCTTACTCATTGCTATTGTTCGAAGAATCTGTGTTGTTTACATTACAGGGCAAACTTGGAGGGCAAAACTTGGGACATGGAGAATTGCAGGGAAACAGGCAACCTATTAACTGTCTTCAAACCCTAAGACTATAGACACACAGACATTCAGAATCCTGTGGGACCTGATAGATAGGTTTCTTTCTTTGGGTTTCCAAGGAGGAGCTAGTGATACCTGCTTTTCCTTGGAGTTAGAGATTCATGACCTTGCAGATAGCCTTAGCGCCCATATATATCATTCTTTATTCTTGACTTTTGCCCAGCAAAATGCTAACCCTGGAGAAATCCAACTTTCATCCAGTGCTCTTGCTCCCCTTCCTGTGAACATGGATGAAGGAAAACCCAGACCCATGCTGACTGGTTTCACTTTCAATTCATGATCATAAATGTGCAGGAGGTTCAAACTGGAGATCATAATGAAATTCTCCCAAAAAATTTCCTTTGAAGATTCCCTAAACAACCAACACCTTCTCTGGCTTCCTGTCATACCCAAACCTCCTTATCCCATCTTCACTGTTGGTTTACAATCTCACAAAATTTTTTTTCAGTGAGGGAAGAAGGAACCATCTAAAGGGAACATCTGTAAGTTCCCATGAACCCATTTACCCATACACCAATAACTACACTATCTTTTGTGCTCCCTTATTTCCCTGTAGGTAAATGGTGGGGCTCCCACCTAAGACTATCACCCATCCAATCCCATCGATTTACCAATCCAACAACAAAATACCCTGTCTTGCTAGACCTAAATTGCTTTGCTCTTGCAGAGGAAATACAACCTACCGATTGTGTTATTATTCAAAGAGCTTTCCGGTCCCCTCTGTGAGGAAAAAATATACCCTGGCAACTGTTTGATGGCAGACTTGGCTATAAGACTTACAGTGTTCATCCCTGGGAAGAAATGTATTGCCCCACCTCAGTGACATGAGATATACCCATTTGACATGTTTTAGCCAATGATGCATGAAAAGAATTTAAGAATGCCATTTCTAAGAAAAAACCTTGAGAACACAGAGTTGGCCTCTGCCATGCTTTTCCTTCCACTTTGCCATAACATCAGAAATGTGTCTGCACCCTCAGGTTGTGTCCTGGAAAGGAGAGATGGAGAAGACCTGAAGCGAATCCCTGAAGAACACACAACATTAGAGAGAAATAAACCTCTCTAGCCGCATGTCCTTGACATTTGAGGGATATTTGTTAATGCAGCATAAGGTAGGTTAAACTGATTGATACAATATGCCTCTAGATCATTCCTACAGCATGCAGACGTGCTGTTAGACCTTCCATCATATGAGAAATACAATAACTTTCTCTTGGGCTTGTATACCCTTCCAACTGTTTCTTAGCTCTCTGCTCCTTTATAGGAAATCTCTTCAGAATTGTCGTGTATATACCCAGACATCAATCCCATGGCTCCCACTCCCCACTAAAGTTACTCCAACTGGACTGATACACGTAATGCACCACCAAAAGTACTGCTACTCTAGTAAAACTTGCCAGTGACCTCCAGGCTGCTATGTTGGTGGGCTCCAGACTCTTGACTTTTCTCCTTTCTTTTTTCTGTCTTCATACTCTTCATGACTCTAAATACCACCTTTGTGGAGTGGTCCAACATTTTCCTCCTCAGCGCAGACCTGTCTCTTGAGATTCTCCAAACCTCAGACATCTACTCGTCTTTGGGACATCTTGTCTTTGATGTCCTATATGCATTTCAAAGCCAAACTCTCAAGCCTCAACTCATCCTCAAGATTCTCTCCACCAGGACTTTCTCCAGTTTCATCCATGAATACCTCCTTCCTTTTCCATGATTAGGTCAACAAATTTGGGGTCTTTTCCCTTCCTCACATTCTACATGCAAATCATTTGAAAATCTTCTTTTCAAAAATAGAATAAATCCAAGTACTTCATCTCACCTCCCTACTCCCATCCTAGATGTAGGGTGATAATTTCTCATGGAGACTCTTAAATGAGTCTTTTGACCAGGCTCTTATTTCCTGTTCTTGCCCCTAGAAGCTAATCTCAGCAAGGCAGCTAAAGTGGTTCTTTAAAACACATCTCACCATGTCAGTCAACCCCTCTGCTGAAATGCCTCCAATTTTTCTCCTTTTGTTCCCAGAATTAAAGTCTAAGTTCTTAATGGCCTCATCCCACTTGGATCCCAGTCACCCACGGCTATCTAGCGATCTTCCCCAACACAATGGGAATGGTTCCACCCCAGGGCCTTTGCACTGTTGCCTTCCTCCTGCCTGGAACACCCTTCTGGTACATCATCAAGGCTTCCTGCCTCACCTTTTTCAATTCTTTACTAACACCTTTCCTTTTCAGTGAGGTCAGATTGGCCACCGCGCCTACATGTGTACTCTCCTTGGTAATCCTGATTCTCTTTCTCCCCTTTCCATTTTTATAATAGCACCCCTCACCTTCCAAAATAATATGTAACTTATTTAATTCTTAAATTTATTTCTCAGGGTCCCCACAGAATATAAATTGCACTAGACAGGACATTTTTTCTACCGGGTACTTTGATGTATCTACGAATTCCTTAGAACACCTGATGTGAAAGAGAGAATCAAAAATAAAAAAAAAATATATTCAAAAACAATACAATGCAAATGTTGTTTTTGGAAATATACAATGCTATCCTCCTGTTTAAAGCATGAAAATAGAACGTTTAAAAATCTTAGAGTATAAATTCTTTGAAAAGTTGAATTTCAGGTGAGGTCAGAGAGAACCCTTTAAGGACAAGTCAGGAAAATGTACAGAACATGTCAGCAAATACAAAAATACTTGACATGTCCTTCCAAGATTATTGAAGCATAATTATTCAGAAGGTCATTTCCAGTCATGCAGGTGGTTTTGCCTTGATTTGCTCATTTGGCTCTTTGTTTCTGTCACAGGTGAACTGATATTTGCTTTTATTTCTTATCTCTGTCCTATTTTGGAGATACACTTGGTGAATCTATATTCTTTCGAGTAACAAGTTGTTGAACTTGTTGAAATGCCATGTGTTCTCTGGTCTCCTGAGGACCGTTCCTTTATTTCTGTCATCCCACACCATTCTGTGCATCCTTTCCCCCAGCCTCATCCTTACAGAGCCTTAGAAATCTCAGATTCCTAGAAGGTTCTTGAAAAGCTGGGTTTGGCTTCGCCAAGATGTTGCCATCACCTTCCCTGCATTGCCGCAGCTTAGAAAAGGAGCTGCACACTTGGGAAAGGCGTTACAAGACTTTTAAAGCCAACCTCTGTCTTTCACAGGAGAACCAATGCCACACCGCCATAGAAACACACGGACCTGTGCTGTGTCTCGCCATCTCCAAGAAGAGAGGTTAGCACTCTTTTCCTGGGAGCCATTCCATTCCAGGAAGCACATTTGTAGTCATCTCATCGTAAAGCCAGGGAGAGAGGGGCTACAGGAAAGCTAAAGATAGAGACCCCAGGGGAGAGAAAGAAGGCTCTTGGGTGAGGTCTGTGTGCATGTGTGTTTGTGCAGATGCACGTGGAAACTGGGACCAAGGGTGTAATGAGTAGAAGACAGGGGATGCTCATGAGAAGTAGGCAGGAACACAAACGCTTGGTAAGCTCTTTGTAAGACACAAATGGATGGGCAAAGAGAAAGACATTACCATTGCTCCTTATTTTAGTGTATGTGCTGCCAAAACGAGCACCATTATCATTGTTTCTGATGAAAAACTCATATGTGTCATTGTAGAACTTTAGGAAATACAGAAAAGTTCAAAAAGAGAGAGAGAGAGAGAGAGAAACCAGTATAGATAATTAAGCCACACTCAAGGCTCACTTTTATCCTATCTTATCATCCAAGTTTTTGGGAAGGACATTGGAAGATCTGGACATCAACTGACTGGATCTTTGATTATGATGCTCAGTCCACAGCTGGAGTCTATTCTTCAAAGCTGAATCCAATGTACAATCTCTGGAAACTTTACTTTGGTGCATCAAAAAATAGAATCTATTCTTTCTTTTAAAAACTCTCTCTATCCAAACCATGTGACATGGGTCAGGAAAGATTCTTAACACAGTAAGAGTATTTCTTTTGTCTTTAACGCAGCTTTTAAGGTCTCTAAATTTCTGATTTAAAATGTAAAAAGTAAAAAAAAAAAAGTAAAAAGAATAAATAAAACATGTCAAACATTTTTAACATTCAATTCAATTCTATGCTCAGCTAGGATTAAAAGAGATGGTTTTAAACAAATTATAACAACCTTAGGATTGATCATTAAGTAGGCTATTCATTTTTTAAATGACACTATACTAGGTCTAATATTTAGCGTCCTGACGTATCTTAAGAGGGTTTAGTGAGGTATAAATGCTTTCTCATGGTGTTAAATTACTCGTGGTGTTTTGATGTTGACATTCTGGATGTCCTGCTCAGAGGTTTAACATTTCCTGTGTGTTCTCTTCCTCCTCAGTGATTTCCTTTGCTTATGAACGTCATTTACGAACTAGACATTCAGAGTCCCATCATTCTGTCATCTGTGTGTCTTCTCTTCCAGGTTCTTAGCCCTTGTTCTGGCCCTATATTTTCATGTCAGTCAGAGAGTCTACCTATTAGCCCCTCTCCTGTCTTCTTCGTATGCCCTATTTAGAGTCTTGGTGGGTTTGGTTTTATTTTGTTTGGTTTGGTTTTGTTTTACTTTATTTTATTTTGTTATTACATTATATTATTTTATTTTGTTTACACATGGCTTTGCCTTTTTCATGAGTTTTTGTTTTCATTTTTGTTTTTGTTTTTTAATTGTTTAAATCCTGGTCAAGAAAATAAACCAGCAAATGCGTGCAATTTTGATTCAGGAAACTCTCAAAAGGCACGGAGTTTCATAGCCACCATTCAGCAACTGGTCCCTGTCATTCCGTGTTCATCCATGACAGAGCTGACTCTGTGGCGAATCAGGGCTTCCTTCATTCCCGTGTCCTGTGCGGAGTGATGTTGTGGCCCTCACGTCCTTCAGAGATCCCCTTCACCTTCCCATTATCCTTTGTTGGATGTCTTCTTGTTCTTGTTTTGGACTTTTCTTCTCTTTCACCTTATCCTTTCTCTGTTATTATGTTCATTTGATGGGGTTACCATAGCACCTTGACCCAGGATGGGACATACACATACACACACACACACACACAGATGTATGTTCTTTCTTACAAAGAGGCTTTGACCTTGTACATTCCTTCACTCCAATATCATAGTTGGGTTGGGCTCACTGGAGTAGAATTCTCTTGCTGGGTTTTGTGTTCACATGGGGTCATGGCATATCTCCAGGGACTTGCCTGGCTAGGCTAGTGCTGCTTCATACCACTGACCACGTATCGCGGACCTGATTCCTTTCAGGTGGGCATGATCTAGAGGATCTAGAACAACATGCATGTCACAGTATTATTTTTACTGCCTACACCAGTGTCTCACCCTCAGGCTGTTTGCAAAAAATTAAAACAGATAGAGATAAATGGCCTACGTGTTCACGTTGGAGTCAATCATTTAAACTAAAACTGCAGTGATAGTCTTTCTCCACTGTTTTCCTGGTTTCTGGTGCTCTCCAAAGCAAAAGAGAGAAGAAAATGTGTTTTGGCACCATTTGCTTCACTTAAAAACTAAAATAAATGTCCTTTTTCACATCCCCAATAATCGGTGGTTCATCCGTGTAGCTTTTGAGCATTTTGTCGTCTCCATGATCCACGTTTTGAAGTCCAGTCTCTCAGTGTTTCCTGGGAACATTGGAAATTCTGTTGGAAAGCTTGAGTTTCACTGAACTGAGGTTCAATCATTTTCCTAATGAATCACAGCCTTCATCTTGGTGTTTCCTGGACAGTTATATGTTAGCACATAAAAGCTTATCATTGATTAAAGACCACAGTTGTCATTGGGAAGTATTTGGCAGCAGGTCTGGAAAATTCAAAACCGGGAACGTTAAAAAGAACAAAGAGATGTATTTTTTCGCCTGACAAGAAGACCAGAGAGAGAGGTTTGTAACTCAGCTACTCCACAATGCCTCCAGAAGCTCATGTCATCTCTCCCTCTCACTGTTCTGCAATGTTTGGCTGTTGTGTTTTCATCTTGTCCTCAAGCTTTTGGCTCCTGATGTGAGAATACCATTCGGGTCCACCACAACCAGGTAGGGGGAAGGGAGGCGATTGGTACAAGATGTTTGGGTCCTTTTTATTATAAGAAAGATTTCTCAGAATTCATCTCCATAAGACTCCACAGGTGTCTCCTTGGTCCCATTCATCTCTGATGCCCCCCACCCCCTACCCACTCCAAGCAGGTTGGGAAAGCGTATTGGCCCAACTGACCCAAGTGTGCCCAGGTCTCAGGACTATTTGGCCCTCGGTGGGAAATTCTGTTGGAATGCTTGAGTTTCACTGAACTGAGGTCCAATCATTTTCCTAATTAATCACAACCTTCAGATGTATCATCTGTAAGAAACAGTGTAGACAGATACTCTATCCCAGAAGAGTAAAGCCACATCACATAACATCCAGGAGAGAATGATATCCTGTTGAGTGTTAAGGAAGACATAAAAAAATTAAAGGCACAAATCTGGCACTAAAGGTTGAAGGGACAAGACTTACGGAAACAAAAAGTTGAATGAAAATGAAATAAAAAATGGGGATATAAACCTGAAAACAGTATTATGAAAGTACTAATAATAGTCCAAAGTAATTTCACAGCCAATTACTGTTATAAAGGAAGGTTAATAATCATTAGTTATTATCAGGAATTCTTTTCTTGTAGATCTCAAACCTCAGAAAGTAATACTGAGAGTACAACAGAAAATTCAAACAATGCCCCAACGATTAAAAAAACAAATCACCCAGAAATGCATAAAAATCCAAAAGCTCATCCAGAACTGGCATCTATAAACCACCTTTCATCATTTTGGAGAGGCCTCCAACAGCTGGATTGATGCTATTTGTGTTTGTAACAAGACATGCCCTTGGATGAGGTGAGACACTTCACTGTGAAAATTCAGGATAATTTTATTCATAACTGAAATGAAAAATGAAGCCAAACTTTCTGGATGGCTGACATAAGAAATGCCTGATGGTTATACATCTATGAGATAATTGGATGGAATTCAAGTTTCCATGGGTGGAAAATAATGATGTATGACTCTAATACAACAAAAAGCCACTACAATCAACTCAAGCCCTAGTCATTAAGCTTTTCGCCTAGGTGCCCAATTCCACACTATGATGTCCCCTTTCCTGAGATTAGCAGAGCAGGAAAATAGCAAAAATAACACCAACGTCAACAAACAAGAATGTGTCTCACTCTTAAAATAAGCACGTGAAAGATTTTAGAAATACGTGTTAGCATTAAAACTGATAAGATTCTAAAGAGCTTATACTGAACACTTAGCTAGCCCCCAAATATATTAATATATATTATATATATTATTTTAATATTAAAATATATTAATATTTTAGTTTTTACATTTTTTTAAAGTTTTTTTAAAATTTTTATTTAAATTCCAATTACTTCTAATTAAATTATAATTAGCTAACATACAGTGCAATATTGGTTTCAGGAGTAGAACTCAGTGATTCATCATTTTCACACAATACCCAGGGCTCAAGGGAACAAGTACATTCCTTAATGCCCATCACCCATCTAACTCATAGGATCCCCCTCCACCCTATATCAATGCTGAGTTCATTCTCTATCTTTACGAGTTTCTTATGGTTTGTTTCCTTCTCTCTCTTGCCTCCCATATGTTCATCTGTTTTGTTTCTTAAATTTCACAGATGAGTGAAATCATATGGTATTTGTCTTTCTCTATCTGACTTATTTCGTTTAGCATTATACATTCTGTTCATTCCACTCTGTAGAGATTTCCTACAGACTTGGGCACAGAAGCTACCTTTTTGATAGAAAACTCAAGCTACACCCATTTGAAACTCATTTTCTACCTCAGTTCATATGATATCTTTTCATAAGACAGTAAGAAAGTTATCTCTGCATAAGACAGAAAGCCATCATGTTTTCAAGATAATTAAGAAGGTAATAATTACAGCCAATAGACGATATCCCTGGCCGTTTGGATTATTTTCATGTTCTGGATCATTGGTGGTGAGGGGAAGGAAAAATGTGTTCATTTAAATTAACTAAAGGTTAAACACACCTTTATAACAATAGTAAAATATGGGTCTAGAACAAAATCTAAAACCAGTGAAGCAAAGATTGTCCAATGTGAGAACTGTCATTCCAGTGAGTAAGAAACGAAGAGGGACGTAGGTGCATTATACCTGCTTACAGTTTTTCTTCTCCTTCCCACTGTGGTTGAGTGGGATGGGACAGGAGCCCTCATCAGATGAATAGCCTCATGATCCTGGTCACAGCCAATGACTGTGCACCTTGTTACAGGGCATGACATCACTTAAATGTGTTGTGTTTAACGTGGCTGGAGAAATCTCCAATGTCAATTGAAATCCTGCCCTTAATTTGTCATGAGCAAGATTTGAATTCTAACAAGGACAATGGGCCCCTTGCCCAACATCATTAATGAAGATACTCAAAGAGAGCTTGAAAGCCTAAAAAGCAGCAAGCAGCAGGGGACACTTTTGCATACTCCAAGGATTTGGCTTGTCAGGACCACACCACCATTATAAATTCAGTACCACGGACAGCTGATGACCATCATCCTGAAGGTGGACTCAACATGACAGCAGCGAGGAGAGTAGGGGGCTGTGGCCAATGCTAAGGGGAGGCTTACATACCTACACAAGTCAGGAGGAAGATCTGGGATTAGCCGATAACTTGTGAATTATAAAGCTAACCCCATGCCTAGAAGAAATGGAGGAATAGGATGTTAAGAGTAAGACGGAGGAGTAATTCTAGAAATAGAACTGTTAGAGGGCTATTAGTCCATATCTGGAGGCCATGATTTGCGGTGTTAAGTGGTTCAGTTTGTTTCACAGAAGGAAAAAAAAAATCAACCCAAAGATAAGTATTTCTGACATCCAGATGTTCAGACAGCAAAGCTGCTGTCATGTTGAGTCCACTTTCAGGATGACCCCTATGTTTATCCACTCTTCCTTTCACTGTCTCCAGACCCCTTGTCATCCCTCACTGACCTTCTGCCTCACCCCTCACTGACCTTCTGCCCTAAGCTCCTAAAACTGGAGTCTCCAATTCCTGTCCTCCACCTTTGTCCAAGCCACTCAATCTTGAGAGACCCATCTCTCAATCTAAGGTCAATCTTACATTACTATAATCCCAATTAAGCTCAAGCTCTTTACTCCCACATTCACTGTACTCTGGATCATTCCCAAATCTAGCCACAGGCTCCCTTTCTGTTCCATCCCGAAATATATACTCTGCTTTAGACAAGAAGGATCCCTTGTTCTTCCAAAGTTATGCCTCCCATTTTCTTATTCTGACAGCTAACTTACAACAGTCCCTCAACCACAATGTTGGATGTCTCCTCTTTGTATATTTCCTTTAGGGAGCAGTTAAAATTCACCTCTTTTATGATTCATTTCTTAATGCTACAATCCAGACAGGATTATGCTTCCCTCATATCCCCATTACACAAGCCCAGATTCACTGCCTTACCTTGTCCAGGAAATAATATTTCCTTTTATTCCCATATTTTACTTCCCTTACAGTGGTAGGAATTGACTTATTACACATTTACCCACTGGCATGTATTGCAATTATTTGTAGAGATTTGGAACTCAATATATATTTGCTGATGAAATGGATTAGTGACTCAGAGAGTGACAATGCTAGCACCAAGCTTAAATATTTAAAAGTAGAATAAATTAGGATTCAATGGAGTATTTATGGTGGATCCTAGTGTTACTCTCAGTGGTGAAATTACACCTAGAGGACTTCTGACATTCTCGCTAAATTTGTGTCCCTATGTTCAAAGTAACAGGGATGATCATGAAAGATAATTGAGTGTGCTAGCAGAGTAGCTCACGCTTTGAAAAAGGAAGACAGGTAAGGCATGCTCTCTACTCTCATGGAGTATGTGATACAGCAGAGGAGCAGCATAAACAAAGGTAAGATGATGGGAGGGTAGTTATGGGGTAATGCATTTTAAGCTAGAAAAGAGAAAAATGAGAAGACAGAGTAAACAGTTCAAGAAAGAGATACAGAGGACCAAGAAAGATTCCAGGATTTAGAAGTGATTAATGAGGAAGAAATATGTTTCCTAAGCAAAGAAGCAGCATCGGAGAGAAAACTAATTGTTAAGCCTGTATTCTGTGATAATGGACCCTGATCCAAGCTGTTTCATGCCCAGTAGGGGTCTCCCAAGGTTTAATTGAATATGCAACATCACAAGACCTCCAAAAGTCACCTCGGTGCTAGCCAACTCAGAAGGACAAAAACAAAGCTGAACTTCTCAACAGAACTCCAGCAGGCATCCGGGAGCCATCTGCCCCAATGCTGACAGCTCAGGTACAAACACAAGATGTCTACAAGGTCTTCATCCATGGGGGGTTAACTCCTTCTGAGCGGAGAAACTCCAGGCTTCACAGGACCGAATATCTCTTATAAATAAACAAAGATGCCAGCATCCTCACAGGGACTGTGGCACTTACAAAATGCACTGCCCTCAGGGAAGCCTAAGGCTGTGGCATCCCCCACGGATTCTTGTAGTTCTTTTGGATTCTTCCTGATCTAGATGTGATTTACTAAAATAGAGACCCTCTTTATGGTAAGCTGAGCGGCCAGGATCATTGTTGTCATGTCCTTCATCTGGCTGAAAGGAGCATCGAGCTAGACAAAGATCAGCTTCTCATGAGGGTCAAGGTCATGTTACATTTATGCATGGATATTTTGCATGTCCAAAGCCACTCAATCATTCTACCACTGATATGCAGTAGGAAAAACTGCCAAAATTAAAAGATGATGAGACTAAGAATCCCAGAGGGGAAGTTAAATAATCATCGACCAGGCAGGAAAAAAAAAAAAACAAAAAACAATGATATGAGGAAGTAAGAATGAAACATAGGTCTGTATGATTGTCACACTCATATCATTCATACTGATTCATGAAGAACCAAGAGCCAAGGTACAGATGAGAGATACCCAGGAACCAGTAGGATGAATGTACGGTGTGATCACAGCGAAGGGTACTCTAGTAGCTGAACAATCCTTTCTACAGAGCTCGTTGCATGCCAAGCCGTACAGAGGCACACAGAAGAGCCCACTCTTGTATAGGCAAGATGGTCGAGAGAGACATTAACCCAATGCAAGTAAGAGCCTTGGGAAGGTAAAAAGAAAGATACATGTGAGTCAGCGTGGCCACACCTGACCAGGTTGGAGACAGAAATGTTGCATTTGTTCAGAATCTTGAAGGAAGGGGTAGGGGCCCATCAGGACGCTGACCTGGTCTTCAGCAAGTGGCTCACCATAGATGGGGACAGGACTTGGTACTGGGAAGAATAGGCCCTCGGGACAGTGCTTGGAAAGAAAGAAAGGTGACCCATCTGACTTTCCTAAAGAGAACTCTAGGTGAATCCCCAAAGATGGCAGTTCCGGGGAGGGAGACGTGGCCAGCATAAAAAGGCAATGAGATCTGGAACTAATTAGCAGTAAAGGGACAAAGGAAGGAGAGGTAAGAAGTGAGGGATGCTTAGAAACAACTCTTCCGGTTTTCGCTCCCTTCTCAATGGGTCGCTCAAGCCAGAAATGTGAAATCTCCCCAGACTCAGCTTCTTCTTCGCTTCCAACCCCTGTCATTAAAATTAGCTTCCACACTTGCCAGTTCTGCTTGCAAAAATCTCTGTGTAACTCACATTCCAAGATGATCTGATACCTGCCCATCGGGTAGATAGGATGGCTCAGCTTCTGAGCATCTGCGGGATGACGGAATGCGTCCCAGTGACCCTTCATAAAATGTTGCAATGGGAACTAATGTTGAGCATCACAGAGCCCTGAAATATAAATACAGAGCCACAGAAACTAAAACAAAAGTCCCATCGACTGGCCTTGCATGCATCCTAGCAAAATCAGCTACCACTCTCCGAAGTGCAATTTCATCCATAGCTACGTGGGAGATGAAAAGGGCTTCCTGCATTTTCATTTGGGAACAAAGAGTTTTTATACAGCTCTGGCCCTTTTCCCAGTTGTTTTGAGGCATTGTTTTGTGGTTTTATGGAACCAAGCATATGTAGAATGGCCCAGCTCTGCTCGGTTCTTATCAGGTAAGCTTGGCTGACCCTCGGCGGGATAAATACTCTTCGAGACCAGGGTTGTGGTTTTCTCTTCACCAACTCCTCGATGAAAATCTGGGTGAAAAGCTAGCACCTTGTACCTTGGAGGAAAGTTGCAGATGAAGACCTTGGGTTTGCCCAATTGCACTGACTTTTTCGCCAGAGAAATAAAACACTGAGTAATTAGATAAACCTTGTAGGTCTTTCTTATGTCCTCAACAGAGCCGAAATGAGGAGATACCATGTCTTTCCGGCTACTGCTCTTTCTTTCGCTGATGCTTCTTTGTGTTCAGTGTGCTCATTTAATAGACGCCAGCAACAAAAAAGACTATTTTTAGCATCATCTGTGATCAGACCCTAAAAGAACAAAGTCCTAAATAATGTTTTCATATTTCCAATATGTTCATTCATTAAAATTCTAAATTTAGGTTGTTTTGTTTTCTTTTTTTTTTTAATCTTTTTCCTTTCACTCCCACATATGTTTTAAATGCAAAAAGTGTTATCCCACCTGCCATTCTGACATTTTCCCAGGTGGGTATTTGAAAGTGTTTACATTGAAATTTTGGGTGACTAGTGCATAGAGACAAATTTATATCATGGGATTCAAATATATTTCATATGCTCTTTTCTCATAATTCTCTTTAGCATCAATAGTATCGCCTTCCAAAATTTTACCATTGTACACACCCGAATTATCTCGTTTCTCCTTAAAATTTTGTCCAATCCACATTTCTTCCCTAGCATTAAATAATTGCCCTTTGTTGTTGTTGGTTTTTTTTTGTTTTTTTTTTTTTTTCATTTCATCTACCTTCATCCGATTTCAGAAACATCCAACCAGAAATTATCCAACCACCTATGGACTCACCCAAAATGGAAATTAATACATAAGTTTGGCAAATGAAAACACAAGGGCTCATAGGAAGATACTCGCCCTTTGCCAGGTTCAGTGCAATTTTCCTCGCTTGGCCAATGATAAGAGACTTTTCATTTTAGCCTATCACCAGCTTTGGAAATAGCAAATGGGATTTAAACAATGTGTCCCTTTTAGCAAATGGCATTTAAGCAATGTGCTAATCCCACTAGCCACAAAGGAAGCTGGGTTCCCTGCAGCTCCACCCTGAACTCCTACCTTTAAATTTACTAAATTGTAGCCAACTTGCAAGCCTGTCTCATGTGGTGAAAAGACCCATGGTTAGCCCAAAATCTGTCTTGGATATATTTGTCCTGTTCTTTGTGTTGTTGGGTTCCTTCTTTGTTTTTGTTTTTTTGGTCAGAAAATGTAACGTATCCCCATCCCGCATATCTCTCTCATGTTCTGATTTGCCTTATAGATCCTATCCCAATCTAAAACTCTGTCCTTCGTAAATTTGTTTACTGGGGTATCCGCTTCCTCCCCAACTTGGGTGAGGAAAAGACAGCTTGTATCCTGTTTACTATTATGTCCTCAGAGTCTAGAATAATGGCTCATCCATATTCACTGATTGAGTGAATGAAAAAATACATGAATGATGGGGTGAACAGGCAGTTACTAAGCCTATACGTCCACCATTTAACATGGTCCCGTGCATTCGTGTTGTGTCTGCTGTCGGGGGCTGTCCCTGGCCAGCTGGTCCTTCTCCACTAACTTCTGATCCCTCATGACATCTACCATCTGACCCTGGTCCAGCTGGTTGGGGTGAGGGATGAAGGCACAGAGTGTTTCCATGACTACTGAGAACAGACCATCTAATCCTACGCTCACAAGATCCTGTCAAGCCTAACATGTCCAGGATGTTACCCGGTGATCTCTGGTGATGCCAGCCACAAAAACGAGACTGACCATTCTCTAAGTTAGAGCAAATTATAAGACAGTGTGGAGAATCTGAGCATTAGACTGAAAGCATTCAGGAGGATTTTTCTGTTGTTCCCTTAGTCGTCGTTGGGGAGGAAGAACAAAGGAATTGCATGGAGGACATGCCAGGGGGAAAGGAGATGGAGATGTGTTCTGCTCTTTGGTCATGCCGGGGAGCATGAGGGTCACCGTTAACATGCTGTGAGCCCCAGTCCTCAGGAGATCTCTATGGAGTTAGTCACTCACTGCCATTCTCAGGTCCCATAATAAAGGTAATGCACGCTATCGTCTTCTGACCCTACTAAGGAGACTGAATGAGGCTTCCTTCTGTTGTCTCCTCATATGCCTCCTAGCACAGATGCCTGCCCTTACCCAGCTCCTCCTCAACCACTTCCAAACCCCCATCCTGCTTTGGTGATCCCAAAGGTCATGTATCTTGCACAACTTGGCCCATTGTCTATTCTGGAGCCTATCTTTGTGACTTCACGTCCCCACATTGGAACATGTGCACCAGGATGGAACAGAGCGGTCAGTGCTCATGATGGCTCTGTCTTCAGGGTTGGGCACATAGTAGGGACTTGTGCCTGTGTGTTTCCTATGAGAGCGAATTTCCTAAAACATGGAATCACATCCCATGCCTAGTAAGCAGTCAATAAATGTTAGCACAATTATGTGTTTAAAATACTACAGAGATCATCCTGCTGTCTTGCCACCCAAGGGGAAAGGGAACTGACGTTGATTGTGAATGCCCACCTTCTAAGAATGCTTACCATAACCCTCTGCAGACTCATTACCACAGTGTTCCAGAGAGCTGTACCAACTCCCTCCAGAGCATACAGGAGAGATTTCAAACAAGATCTGTCTGACTCAAACGCCCTCCTTCTTCAGCATGAAAAGGTTTTCTCTTCCTGGTCACGTTCTCTACAAATTGCTGGGTGAGGACATGAAGCTCTTATACCCCTTGTCTTGTTGACACGTTTACTGTTAAGGAGATAATATGAATGTATGAAGACTACAGAAGGGAGTCGCATGGAAATGACAGTAATTGACAGGTGTAGGTCCAAGCACATGACAATCCCATGTGGTTCCAACTCACACATACTAAGAAGAAATTCCCATTACATCCCAAGTGACTAGTCCTGACATTCTGAACCTAAATAGGGATTCTACCTTTTCTGGGTCACAGACTTCTCTGAGGACATGATCCTTTCAATGCAAAATCTATTCTCACCTACTCACACAAGTGTCACACATGTCAAGGGGTAATTTTGGACTTCCTGGGGATCTACAGGTCTCAGCTGAAGAACATCTATATCCAAGGATGAAAAATTATCTTCAGCTTGACCTAAACATGATATAGGAAATGTGTATGGCCTCTGAGTCTTATAACTAATTGGAAATTGAAATTTAATTGAAATTTAAGGAGCACATCTCTCTTTTCCGGTATAAACGTATTCTCAAGGGTTTGGCGTCTTTACATAAAGCCACTCAGGCAAAATTTACCAAAAGCAAACTCTCTATTATTTGGGAGGACTCTATTTAGGCTGGAAATTGTCCCTTGGAAAATAACAGCAATAGTGCCTTTCTTTAGAAAACAAATTGACCTGGTTGATACAAGATTATAGTATTTAATGGAATAGTCGTGCTTTGATAAGCCGTGTCCAGGGGTCTCCAATCTCATGGAGAGAGAAAGTGCCCATATGGTAGAGGAGATGGTGGCAGGATCTTGGGCAAGGGTTTCAGACTTCAGTCCAGAAGCCTTTCCCTAATCTTCCCCTTCTTGGCTACCAGCTACTGATTTGACCACAGTTATGAGCCATGTCTTTAAGATGAGGCTTAGAGGTATGATGTCTACAGATGATTGCAGATGAACGATCCGCCATAGGGGACCCACAGATCTGCATCTCTTTTAACACAGCTTTCTAGAATTACAGGACACACAGCTGCTTGGGTCAATCCAGGTTTTTGTTTTCTTCCTCTTGTGCCAAAGAAATGCATTCTCTCCTCTTCCTTCCCAAGGGGGGCTTGTAAGGACACCCTCACTCCTCCCCACACACACACCCAGGACACATTAGTGTCACGGGAACCACTGGGATCTGCAGATGACGACAATGTGGATCCCAGACAAGGCAGAAGGGAACAGAGAACGCAGAACACAAGAGGGGGATGAGAATTCTCATTCCTCAACCTCCACCTCCTGTCTAAGGGGAAGGAAGCAGGTGGGGCTTGCCTAGAGGTGTGTGGTTTTTTCATGCCTATGTATGTAATTAGTCAGGTAGACAAGCATATGTGTGTGTTGATGGGTGAGTCTCTAAATACATCCTCAGTCTATCAAAACGAACTCATAAGAATATATGTAAGAATTACCACCAAAGCAAAAATTTACCTGATATTATGGTATGGAAGAATAATAATAATAATAATAATAACTTGAGTATAAGAGTAATTCTCTCCATTCAATGCCTATGGATAGACTTTCACAAACAACATAGATAGGATCTGCAATTCCTTTCCTTTTTTCTACATTATATTTGTTCGAATTGCATTTATTGCAATGTGGTTAAATGTCTATTGCATTTAATAAAGACATGAACCTTATTTTTAAAAAGCCTGATAAACTAAAATAAAAACTAATTGTCACCAATTAATACAGCAGGTACACTCTGTGTTAGGCCATCAGAGCCAAAACTTTAAACGTTAACTGTATGCACATGGTTATCAGGTTTTCATAAAAATATATACACACACACACACACACACACACACACACACACACGTACACACACACACACACATATATTTTTTTAAGATCTTTTTATTTATTTTAGAGAGAGTCATGGGTGGGGGGGTGGAGGCAGAGGGAGAGGAGAGAGACAATCTCAAACAGACTTCCTGCTCAGTGATGAACCCAACGCAGGGTTCAATCCCACAACCGTGAGATCCTGACCTGAGCCAAAATCAAGAGTCAGACACTTAACCAACTAGGCCACAGGAGCCATACTGAGCCACCCAATACTTATGGGTGCCGCCCATAAGTATTTTCTTGACAGAAAGAAAATGCAAAGTAGGCAGAGCAACAGACATGACAGCTGGTCTATCCCCTGGTGGAGAGGTAGCTAATGGAGATGTACTTCCAAATGCAAAGTCTCCTAGATGGTTCTTCCAGGGAGGGATCTCCTTGATACTCTTCCCTGCAGGAGAAGCTTCTAGACTCAAGCCTGGCTGGTGCAGGCAAAGCCTCAGGGTGAGAGGGTGCATCAGAGCAGACCTTTTTCCCAGTTGGCAGGCTTGCTAGACAAGATGGCCCCAGCAACAAGAGGACAGGGTTTGTCTCCCTGGGGGAGAAGCTGGGAGAGGACCAGAGGCAAACCACTCCCAAGGAAAGCACTGCCCACAACAAAGGCATAAAAAGATAGCAGGTCTGGAAGGCACAACTATGTATCATTAGAGCAAGAAATATTTTCCTTCCATCCTTCCCTTCACCTCCTGCCTGTATTCTAGCAACGAGAAACCAAAGCTCAGCAC
The DNA here is from genome assembly GCA_020311275.1 of Eira barbara. NCBI lineage: Eukaryota > Metazoa > Chordata > Mammalia > Carnivora > Mustelidae > Eira > Eira barbara. The sequence continues at coordinate 3,037,693 of JAHRIG010000284.1, read as the reverse complement.
AGGTATCCCAACAGGAGTAAAATGCTAGGTGATGCGAGACGGAAGAAAGAGTACATTGATCATATTTTCCAAAGACGGGGTCGTGTTGCCAACATACAGTTGTGACCACAACAAGTTTTATCAAAGATGGAGACAAAACACCACAAGACCCCCGACAGTTCTTCAACTATGCTACGATGCATAAAGGCTTACACCATTCCTGCCCCATTCTCTGCTAAATTCTTGACACTTAGCACAAATGAAACAAATGAGCATTTTTCATAATGCACTGGATAATTTTCCAATATAAAATAAAAATAAATCCCAGTGCCCGACCCCCCCCCCCTTTTCTAGCCTGGTTTCACCCAAGGCAATGCTGTGGTTCTAATATTCTGTAATTTGGAAAAGAGGCATCTGCTTCATGCATTGGTCCATCCAGACGTCATTCGCTAAGTAATATTTGAAAAAGACGAATGGCTTAAGCATGAACAACACATAGACATGTCAAAGAACTCAGGTATATATATGCATGTCTACATGTATGTATGTGTGTGTATATGTAAATATGTATGTATAGTGTGTATGTTTGTATATATTTTCCAGGAAAATGAAATGGGGAAAAGCCCTTTGTTATGAGATTTAATAATGGACTGGGACCTTCCCAGATGGAGAGTGGGGAGGAAGACATCTGAGGACAGCTCAACACAAGGAAGGCCTGGGGGCGTGTAGCAGAGCAGGGTGCACTCAGGGGAATGTGAACAGTTTGTTCCAAGTGGCAGGAGTACATGGTGTATGTTGGCGGCAGACAGAGGGAGCTGACCTTGGAGAAGAAACACATGGACATAGTTTAAAGATCCTCTGGCCTCATCTCAAAGGTCTTTGGTTCTCTGGAGTGGTTGCCACCCCAGAGAGATCTGGTCATGACTCGTCTTTAATTAGGAAATGCAGTCATCAGATCTGAGAACTGGGACATGTATACGTCAGTCGTATGAAGGATGAATCAGAGGTAGGAGAGCGGCAGTTTAAGTGGCCAGGCAAACTGAGATGATGACGGTAAGAACGAACAGCAGTCCCTGGAGGCATGGAGAAGACAGCACATATCTGGGGATCTTTTCCAGACGGAAGTGAAGGGATATAGACAGCTTTTCAGTAAGAGGTGAGAAAGAGGAAGTAAATTATGCCCGAGTTTTTGTCTCGGACACGCTGGTGTTTGGGGTACCTGTGACCGACAAGACCAACAGCAAAGGGAGAAAAAGGCTTTAGAGGAAAATCATCGGTCACCATTTGGACATGCTGACTTTGCAGCCTCTGTATAACAGGTACAGGCTTTTCAGAGGAGTTAAAAATACAATCTGTGTGACTGAAATCAGCGGTCTGGGTAGCCAATGAAGATAGGAAACATTCATGAAGAGTGTAGTTGTTACTGTGTGGACAGAATGAATCATAGATTAACTACAAAGACGAGAATGAGATCAAGAACAAAATGTTGAAGAGACCAATATTTAAGAATGCACAAGGAAGAACAGAAGGACCTCATGGGGTTGCGGAAGAGAAACGGAAGATAGGGACACAATGAGAATTTGGGAGTAAGGACGGGGCCAGGGGGACAAGCACTTATGAAATGCGATAAGGACTTGCCATTTATTTGGCAGCGTAGACATTACTGGCCATACTCTCATGAGATTATTTCAGCATGAGGTTCAGGAGGGTGGAAAATGGGTTCTGGGGGAAACACAAGAGAAGGTAATGAAACTTCTGATCCCAAGAAATGTGTCTATGAATGGAAGGAGGAATGTATGTCCTCATGTAAATTGGTGTACCCAGTATGGAAAATAGTTCGGAGGTTCCTCAAAAATTAAAAGTAGAAGCACCCTATGATCCAGAAATCCCACTTTTAGGTATTTATCCAAAGAAATCGAAAACACTCATTTGTACCTACGCAGTCCTGTGTTCTCTGCAGCACTATTTACAGCAGGGAAGACGGAGGTAGAGATAATGAACATGTGGTTCACGTATATACAACAGATGATTATGCCGCCATGAAAAAAGGAAACTCGGCCACTGGTGACAATACAGACAGAACGTGAGGGCATTATGCTAAGTGAAATACATCAGTAGGGAAAGACAAAGACTGTATAAGCCATTGTACATGGAATCTTAAAAACAACAAGAATAAGCTGATAGAGAGAACAGGCCGGTGGTTGCCAGAGGTGGGGGATGGGGAAAATGGATGAAGGGGATCCAAAGACACAAATTCAGTTATAAAATTAACTCCTGGGGAGGATTTAACGTACAGCATGAGGGCTAATACTGTGTTGCATATTTGAAAGTTGCTAGTGGAGTTGATCTTTTTTTTTTTTTTTTTGGAAGATTTTATTGATTTATTTGAAGGAGAGCATGAGAGTGAGAGAGAGCATGAGAGGGGGAGGTTCAGAGGGAGAAGCAGACCCCCTTCTGAGCAGGGAGCCCAATGTGGGACTTGATCCCAGGACCCTGGGATCATGACCTGAGCTGAAGGCAGTCACTCAACCAACTGAGCCATGCAGGCGCCCGTAGAGTCCATCTTAAAAACTCTGATCATAGGAAAACAATTGATAGTAATTAAGGAGATGTTAACTGGGCATGTTGATCATTTCATAATATACAGAAATGCCAAATCATTAAGTTCTACACCTGAAATAAATACATGTTAATATACTCAATTTAGAGAAAACAGAATTTTCATAAAATTTTTCCTTTCTGTTAACATGGAATTGATATGTTATTTCAAATGAATAAATACTTTATAAGTTAAAAATGTGTATGCAGAAATACATAAGAAATGAATAAAATGGTTGGTGTGCGGTCCTAAAAAAAGGAGCAGGTAGACAAGGCTGAGGCGGTCTAGGGAGGAAAAGACAGAATGGCCAATGGATAGGGAAGAAGCACTTGAGTTGGCGCTAGGGGTTAGCTTCTAAATCCCAAGTGGAAGGTTGAGCACTGCCCAGATTCTGGGGAACAGGAGAGAGGAGGGTGCGAATTGATCTGCAAATGTGCCGTTCTATACGGTCTTGGGGTTTTTACTCCTGACAGATTCTTTGTTCCCTCTGTGAAGAGGGAGATTTTCTGATTTTTCTATTTCCTGATAACCATGAAGGTGGGAAGATACAAAATAGTGGAACGGATGCCAAGGGAAATGGCTATGAGAGCTACCAGCCATTCGTGACGTTTCCATTGCTTCCGAAAACCACATAATGATGGTGAAGCGAATCCAAGACATAATTCCATTGGCTCTGGAGACCAACACTATGGGACCAAAGAAATGGAGGTCTGGATGGACTGAGAGTTGGGGTCAGCAGGATAAGCTCAATCCAAGCAGAGGAGGGAATTGAGGGTGTCCAGGAGAGTTCAAGTCAGACCCTTTAACCCATGCCTCATACCTGGTGGGCTGAAAGCAGAGGCGGCACTCTGAGTGCTGCAAGGCTCGATGGAAAGCCTATGAAAGTGGGAGGCAGACTAGGAGCTCAGCGCCACTATTGTGAAAGCGGTGAGTACAGGAAGAGGGGAAGCTTGAAGAATGATAAAATCCTAGTGAGGACCTCAAGGATGGATGATGAATAGAACTGAAGGCTTCCAAACAGAGGAGATCAAGAAGCTCGTCCACGCCCATTGTTTCTGGATCCTCTCAGTCAATGCTGGTGGCCTGAAAAGAACACCAACACTTCTGTATCCATGTTAGAACAGGGACATTCACGTCCTTCAGCTGTATAGTAGAAGACCGCTTGCCTCAAATATGTATGTGATAGGTTGGTTTGGGGCATTTATATCTATCTGGGATGGTCCTAACCAGAATGCACATGGTATTCCAAGTCTGCATGAAGACTCTGCTAACCCAGGCTCACGTAACGTTTCCTAACATGGTTTTAATACCCATTGTGAGGCTCTCCCTAAGCTTGGTAGACCACGGCAGCAGGTTGTGCCTGCCATAGAGCAGACACTGAAATATGGTCTTGCTGATGATGTGAACCAGCCAGGGTCTTCAGAAAAGCATCTAGGGCCGATTCTGGTGCTTCTCTCTCGGGGGTGGCTAATAACTCGGCAGCATTTGTCTTTATGGGGTAAGAGGCAGACAAAGGACGATGAGAGAAGCGCAGGCACAGCAAGGGGATCTGGAACAGGGTGAGGGTGGCCTTCAGGAGACAGCACCCTGGATGTCCACACTCTACCACCCCCTACTTCCAACGCCTTTACATCAGTGTCGGTTTCCTGGACATTGCATGGGTTTCATGCACACTATTTCCTGGTGGTATTATTTAAAAAAAGAAATCAAGCAAGAAAATGCATGTAAACACTAGAAAAATGAACAATGATTATCATTATTACTACTATTTGTTGGAGGACGGATTATGGCTCCGTAAAGCTCAGATGCAATCCGTCACGCCTACCGGATGCTGACAGAATTATGAGGCACGAGGAGATGCATGCCAGTGCGCTAGCTTTCCGAAAGACAAAGGGATAGGAGTTAAATGGTGGTATGGGTGAGGCCAGGGAAGCAGGGCTTAGGGAGGAAAGAAAATGTTTTCATGTGTAATAACTGCTTTCAGGATACGAAATAAAATTTTTGAATGCCAAGATGTTGTAAATGACATAGTGTACTATTCCTTGGATGATTTAAAAATAAAAAAAAGGCTGTGACAAATAGGAAATAGAACTATAAAGCAGAATTATCGGCAAGCCATATGTTCCCCTGAGTGGATTTCCCTGTGCCAGTGAAACACAGGAAAGCTTCCGGGAACCTCCGAGGTTCTCAGCCTAGAGCTCCAAATCGGGTTGACGGGGACAATCATTTCAACAATTCATCAGTTCTCACCCAAATATCAATATGTTGTTCCTGTTTGTTTCAATGTGTGACTTTCTCCCATGCAAGGGAGCTTTGACTAAATGGATTTGTGAAAAAATGATCCCATCGGCTGGCTCCAAACTCTAACGTGTGTTTTTCTTCTCCAACATATTAAACCATCTGCTCTCCCCATGGATTCTCACACAGCTGTAGACCTGCACAGCCTTCAGGATTCTTTTTTCTTAATATCAGGCTTATTGTGAAGAATTCAAAGGATCCGTAATAAGCATCAAAACAATTATGGTTTTCGCTTTCTCTGGCAATATGCGTCTAGACGTCCATAAGGTATGGTGCCTTTCTTGGAAGTGAACACTGCTTATTTATTTGTTTATTTCTGGACTCTTTTTAGGTTGTGACATATGCAGACACACGTTTGTAAACACACATGCATACATGCAGAACATTTTACATCTATATTATGTATACCCACACGCCAAAGTGTGTACACATAGAAAACACATATGTGTACATTCTTGTATATGTACACATATAGGCATTTATATAATGCGTATATGGATTTAAGAGTTTGTGTAAATATTATGGATCTTCACATTTTTGCTTTGCTGGTTTTCTTTTAAATGAAAAGTCATCTTATATTCGCAAGTGTAGGCAAGAACTCACTTACTCATTCCCCTGATGAGAAAAACATCAGTCACAATGGACGTTGATGTCCATGCCAGCCATTGAGGGAATGTTCTGTGTCCTCTTAAAATGGGTATGTGGAAACCTAGCTCCCAATGGGATGGTATTTGGAGGTGGGGTCTTTGGGAAGCCATTGGGTCATGCAGGTAGAGCCCCCATGAATGGGATTAGTGTCCATATAAAACAGATCCCAGTGAACCTTCTGGTCCCTTCTATCACACGAGGACATGAGAAGAAAAAGAACCAAGGGGCAGGTCCTCAGGAGATACCAAGTCACCTTGGACAGATTCCTTAGAAGGAATGGCTGGGGGGACGGAGGGGGGGGAGTCTCTTTTTAAATTTTAATATAGAATACGAAATTCCTTTTAAAAACTCTCTACCAATTCACCTACCACTAGCAAGGTATAAGAAACGCTTATTTGACCATGCCCAGAGATTATCGAATTTACTTTTGTCATTAAGCCAGGCAAAAGTATAATGAAATAAAGTCAAATAAAATAAAGTCAAATAGATGTGACTTTCCTTTAATGTGAATGCGTTTGGGTACATCTCTTGATGAGTTTTTGACTTTTTATTTCTTCGACGATGAGGTTCCGTAATCGCTTTGACAGTCATTTGGAACGTATTCCTCTCCTTTCTGGGGCCATGTAATTTGTCACTTTTATTCTCAATTTGCTAGTCTCACCTACACACAATTTCTATATCCTACACGTAGCACTTCCCTACTACAATTCACAGCGGGGCAGGCATTTTGCACGCGCCAAAATTTGCAAATCCACGACCAGGGGGAAAGGTGAAAAGCGGTACCCTTTGGAAATTGGCCAAAAAGGCCAACTAAAGCAGTTTCACTTTCTGTGTGACATTTGTCATGCTGCACGCACAGAACATTTTAAATTGCACATCTGACCTTTTTAACAATAGCAGGAAATGCCAAGAGAAAATGCAAAGCTCTTCATTTTCTCCCTTAAGCCCCCGTAGAAGCCATTTTTCACGGTCCATGGCTAGAGTCTATGATAAGATTGTCAAGGTGCCTGAGACAAGCCATCCATTTCCAAGCAGTTTTCCATCCATCCAGGACAACATCACACACTCATGCGGGATGGTGCCGGGACCTTCTTTTCCTCTGCTCTGGTTCAGGAATTCCGGGGCATAATAACAGGTGAGTCAGTCTGAGATAAAGAGGCAATCGGCTCTTGATAGGACATGATCTGGTATAAACAGACAAGTCCCTGGTCACCGTTTTAAGAACAGAATTCCTTATATCTCATTGGGTTGCTCAAGAGGAGGCTATAAAACTCTTTTCTCAGGGACCCTTAGGAATCCACACCAGAAAGAAGGGAAATAATAAACTTTCACTTTGTCCATCAAAGTGCTGTGTCTACTGGTTTCTACTTAACTTGTGAACCAAAAAAGCAATGGATGTTTGCTGAGCGTTGACCATGCTCAATGATGACCTAAGGAGAATATATAATTCCTAATTCACGGAATTATCCTCAATTAATGAACCCAACTTCTCAGATTAAAGAGCACGGATTTCACAGCACACAGTGAGAAAGGGCAGTGTGTTTAGGCATTAGAATTTGAGTAGACTTAATCAAAGTCATCAATTGCTGTGATTTAAGAATTAATTAAGATGAATTATTAAGAAGGACTTCACTATTACCTGAATTATGTCCTTTTATGGACAATAGATTTCTGGCTATATGTATTTGATATTAAAATTACTTTTTTTCCCAAATGTCCAAAAAATAAAATAGCATGGATAGGAGATCGAAAATGTGAATTTCCATGTTACGTTAAGGAAAACACATATCTTGTGAAATTCTTCAGTCTCCTTTGAAAAACACATCTTGACCGTTACTTTGCAAAAAAGGTTATTCAATATATAATTTTTTTTTTTTGATGTATGTAGATTTTCAGTTCTTAAAGCCACAGCATCAGGGGAGGCACTGAGATTTTGACTTGTGTAGACAGACCATAAAATGCTACTGTCTTCATAATCGCAAGAATTACTGGAAAAATAAGAATCCCAGGGACGGTGGGGGGGGTGTGGGGGGAGGGAGGGAAAAACCTAAAAAGAATTCAAGGGATTGGAAAGAGGAGAGAAAGAAAGAAAGAAAGAAAAGGAAAGGGAGGACGAAAGAAAGAAAAAAGAATTCCAGGGATTGGAATTCTCTTAAGATAATCATTTAGGGTAAAGAAGTAAGTCATTCTCTTGCTAATTGTCAGGACATTGCCCTAGGAACTCCTCTGATGCTTCACAATAACAAATCAAGTTAAAGAATTAAATGAAATTAGGGGCACCTGGGTGGCTCAGTGGGTTAAGCCTCTGCCTTCGGCTCAGGTCATGATCCCAGGGTCCTGGGATCGAGCCCCACATCGGGCTCTCTGCTCAGCAGGGAGCCTGCTTTCCCCTCTCTCTCTGCCTACTGCTCTGCCTCCTTGTGATCTCTGTCTGTCAAATAAATAAATAAAATCTTAAAAAAGAATTAAATGAAATTAACATTTTCCATGGCAAATAAGCTGAAGAGATACTATCTTACAAAATCAAAGCATGTTGCAACTGATGGCACAGCCCCTTCAAATAAACAGAAGCTTTGGCTATGATACTAATTGACGATCGTATGTGTTCAGTCCAAGCAACATTCCTTTTACTATAAAATGTTTCAACTGCCTTGGTTTCCTCATTTTCGCAGAGGAAGGGGACCACACCCTGACATAAGAGGAAAGGCGGCGCACTCTTATCCAAATCCAGTTTCCACACTCAGGAGCTTTCCGTTCTCCCCCATCTCCAAACACAGCACATGGTGACCCACGGTGTGCTATCCCCATTCTGGCTTGTGTCCATCATGGTACCCGCCCGCCCTCCCTGCACCTCCAACTACTCAGTCTGTTTACCCTCTGTTTACCCACAAGGATTCCTCATGGCGGAACCTGAAAATCAAAGCAGTCAAGCCTCTTTTGGTTGTGATCCACAAGGTAGAAAGCAAATCGTCTCTTTCCCCCAAGATGAAATCGAGGAATGGCTCCTCCCCGAAAGGTCTGCTGTGTGACGACGCTTACAACACGTGGCACTGGGGTCTTTCCCCTGGCATAACCCATGGCAACGCCTTGCATACCTCATGGGACATTATTGACCTGAACACATGGCTATTGATGTTATTATCCAGCCCGCCCACTGAATTACTGCCATCTCTAAGAAAAAAATTCGTATATCCCCATCATCCGATTTCCAATTTTATAACTGCAAAGGTTGCCTTTGGTTGCTTTTGTCAGATCCTTAAAAATACGGCAGCGTGCAACATTCAGACAACTATAAACAAGCAAGTTTCCATACCAAGTTTCATAATTTTCTATTAACTCAAGTTACCTCCCTAAAACGTTCTATTTTAGATCATCCTTCGTCATTCATATAATGTATTACATAATATTTATATATTATCTACTGTATTATAATATTAATATTAAATAATATTTTACTATAGGTATAGGATGTATTGTTCATATTATCACATTTAAACGATTATTATTTGACTAGCATTTTGCAATCCAACGATGCCTGATGTGACAAAAATGATATCCAACGTCTTATAATCGTGGGAGGTTGCCAGAGTTCCTAAATCATGACCTCCCCCCCCAATTTTCCTTCCAAATATGTATCATTTATACTAACATTTATTATGTAGGACTTTTATAGTAAACGTTTATGTTGCTATTTATCATGTGCACATTACTTATTATGGAGGTGGTGATATTTAAATAATTATTCCTTGAATTGCATTTTATACCAAGCATTCATCTCAAAAAGACGTGTGCTGTGAAGGCAATGGTTTCCAAAAGCATACATCATGAGGTTGCCTTGTAGGAAAAGACAAGGCTCTTTATAATCTCTGTTTAGACAGACATAGAAATAGAGAAAAGCATCAACTCTTTACATGGACCCGTACTTGAATACTGTGTAAGTGTCCCCTGTGTCCCACCTGCAGTATTTCCCATGCAGGCACGTGAACCAGACAGAAGCTAAGGGGACAGCCCATCTGATCCTCTAGTCCCTTCCCCAAAGTCGAAATGCCTTATTTTTTTTTTATTTCAAGTTTTTATTTAAATTTCAGTTAGGTAACATATGGGGTAATATTGGTTCAGCTGTAGAATTTGGTGATTCATCGCTTACATACAATACCCAGAGCCCATCACCAGTGCCGTCCTTAATTCCCATCACCCATCCAGCCCATCTCCCACCCTCCCACCTCCAAAGTCTAAGGCTACTAATACCTCCCTGATTTTCTTCCCAAATATCTCACAAATGGCCCCATCCACTTTCCATCTTCACCAAGGTCGTAATTCAGGCCAGCAGCCTGTCTCTGGTGGACCACAGAGTGATCTGTTGATGGGATGTCCCCATCGCTCCCCGCCCAGAGGAATCTATCCCAACACTGATCATGACTCACCCCTACTTCACGTCCTCCAACAATGACTGGAACGACTTGGCCACTCTCGAAGTTTCTACAGGGAACTCACACCCCTCTTTGGTAGGTGTCTGCCCTGACAAATGTTCAAGCCCTAGGATGTTCTCAGATGCCATTCCTCACCTCCCCACTGTGGAACATCCATTCTATCCACCTCTGAAACAGGCCAGCCGACTTGCTCACGGTCACAACACTCCTTTCCTCCATGCCACTGATCACACTTTGAACTTTCTATTCACTCAGATGTCCATTTGATAGTTGGTTGTCCCTGTATTTCTACCATAAGCTCCCAGAAGGCAAAGACTGAGTATGCCTCCCATGGACCATTTTTCCCAGAGAGCCTACCGCAGTGCCTCCTACGAGGTCCATGGTTAAGATATGCTCATGGGGCTCCTGGCTGGGTCAGTTGGTTCAGCCTCTAATTCTTGATTCTGGCTCAGGTCATATCTCGGGGTTGTGGGATCGAGCTCCACAGCTGCCAAAAGAGTCTGTGTATCCTTTGCCTCTGTTACTCCTCCTGATCACCCACTCTCTCTCAAATAACTATTTTTTTTTTAAAGTGCTCGTTAAATCAATGAATGGAACAAAAACAATACCTACATAATAAAGGGACAATTGCAACATGTTAACTTAGTATCTAGGATAATTGCAAGTGAATTCCGTAAAACAATCCAAAAATGGGCAAGAATTTCATTTCAATCACTAGATACATTTTTCCATAATTATAAGAAAATTGCAAACACAGCATTCAACTAAATTTCTACAAAGACTATATATAGTTTGATGTATTATGAAAGTAAATTGTAACGAATGGTGTGTAGGTGCTGTTTGCTAAAAGCAGGTCGTTAAACATGAGTAAATGTTAATGCCTATTGAGCAAACAAAACTGCATGAATACCTAACCCTCTACATTTTGAGATTGTATCTCCCTGTCATCCTGTATTAACCACTAGGAGTTTTACACACTGCTATACTGCCTGGGTAAAGACAAGAGCTTGTTAATATCGGCACAAGCCTTAATTATTATCATAAGATAATTCCATACAGCACCTAGAATTTCTCTAAGAACACAGCAGGTGTTTGAGAAATAATCACAAAATTGAAAGCTACAGGAATTGAGGGGTATTCTTATTTATTTTTTTAAAAGTTCTTATTACTTGACAGAGAGATGCACAGCGAGAGAAGGAACACAAGCAGGGGGACGTGGAGAGGGAGAAGCAGGCTTCCCGCTGAGCAGGGAGCCTGATGCGGGTCTTGATCCCAGGACCCTGGGATCATGACCTGAGCCGAAGACAGACGCTTAACAATTGAGCCACCCAGGTGTCCCAAGAGGTATTCTTATTTAAACTGGAGTCGCCCACCAATGGTAAAAATATCTACAAGTAACATGTAATTAATTCCAGCCTTTTCTTATACACACACTCAACCCAAGAGTATAAGGAAGACAGAAATCAAGTCAACCGGAGAGGGGTGACCCTCTCCCCATCCAGAAAAAGGGTGGGTGGGAGATGGGGACATAGGTGGAAAAGAGTGGAAGTCACCCCATTACTCCATTTAGCAAAAGGTTCATGGGGTGGTGATGCCATGTCAAGTTGGATCTTGCAGAATGGATCCAGTATGGCAAACGTGCTCATGTCTGCTGTGTGCATGCTTGGAGACCAAGTAGGAGTGGACAAGTATCTTGGCTTCAGACTTGGGCAAGGAGGGGACCATCTCACTTGGGCACCAGTGACTGTGAACCACTGAGATATGTAACCACCAAGCACCTCCATTTCCTCCTCTGTAAAAGGAGGGTAATTCATGATGCTATGGCATTGGGTGTTGGGAGCCATGCGCCTGCAAAAAGATGGCCCAAGGTGAGGCTAATTCTGAGACGAGTCCCAATACGACCTGATAATATAAACACTATCGGTCTCTCGGCTCTGCACTAAGATCATCTCTCCTGGAAAGATGAAGCTGGAACATGCTTTAGTAACCTAATTTTAGTTTTTCTTTTACACATATATCCTAATCATCTCAGGGTTGAGCCAAACCTGTAGTGTTTGGTCTTCCCATATTCTTTCATCATGAACATATCTATCTATCGATGTATCTACCCATCCATCCATCTATCATCTATTATTCCACCTATTGCACTACTAATATATTTAGATCAACGTAATTAAAATTATTTTCATCTTAAGAATTTCAAGAAGGTACAAGGGACGACAGAGTAGAATGTTAGGGTCACATACCTCACATGGAAAATTAGCCAACAATTCTTATGTCATATCTCTATGTTGGATTTTACCCTGTTTTGATTCTACTTTATTAGAACCTCCTTTTAAGATGTGTGAAAGCAGTTAATATAATTACATTGAGTTGCACGTTCATTTCCATAAAAAACCATCCTTATGGTGCTGTATGTAAGGATATAAAAATAACAAAATAACTTCATTTTTTAAGTCGAAAGTGTAAGTCTTAAGAATCAATTAAAGAGCATCCCTACCAATTGTATAAAAATACCAGAATCTTAACAATCTTATAAGTTTGAACTGTGTAAATGATCTAAAGCAAGATTTTCACTGGTATATGGTATGTGTGAGAGCGGTTGTTCTCCAGCAGAGAAGGTTTTGGCCCACAGAGCTGGACAATGTCTATAGACATTATTGTTTTACATAACTTGAGATGAGGGCACCACTGACCTCTGTGGGTAGAAGCCAAGGATGGTGCTAAACATCTTACAATGTATGGGGTGACCCCACCTAATAAGAAATGTGCAGCCCACAGGGACAGCAGTGCCAAGGTCAAGAAATCTAGTCTTACAGCGAAGAAACAGAGGAAGGAGAGAAGGAAACAAGGAAGGAAGGACGAGCGAGAACAGGAGGGAGGGAGGGCATAGGTACTGAATTTGGGAAGGAGGGAAGGACAGAAGGAGAGAAAACAAGTTGGTGCTATCGAGGGTCATTTTTCTCTGAAGACTACCCCTGAAAGCTCGAGATTTTAATCTCCATTTTCCTGTGAGGAAGTTACTGTCATGAGAGGTCAGTGAGTTGTCCCAAAATGTGCTGGTCCCAAGACTCCTACATCCCTAAATTCAAGGTTTCCTGTCTTATGTCTTGTGTTCCAGAAGACAGAACCTTCCCAGAGGAGAATACACAAGACCTAGTTTCTAAAAATGGCCTTCCTTACAGAATATTACAGGAGGTTCTATCAATGGTTGAATGTCTCCTTCAGGAATTTAGACATTATTTGGCGTTGATACTGAATAGGTCTCATTCCCAAAAAAATAGTAAGTGGCATTACTGTTTTAATGCTATTTTTCTTCTCAACGTCTGATTTTAGATCAGCATTCACACTTACAATGTGCAGCTGTGTTCTAGCCAGCTCTGTAATACTATAAAAGCCCTTTCCATGAAACCTATTTGCTCATGGACATGGATTATAGAGTAAGAGATAGTCCCCAACTCTCTCTGGGGAAAAAAAAAAAAAAAAATTGGCTCAAGTTTAAGAGTGTATGAGAACTGGCTCCCAATTGGGGAAGATGTTTCTCACTATTTCTTCCTTCCCGTCCTTTCTACTTCCTTCCATCTTCCTTCTTTCTCCTTTCTTCTTTCCACCGTCCTGCTCTGTCTCACTTTCTTTGTGGATATGGTGAAAATCTCTGAAAGGGAAAAGCTTCCAATTATGTTGTTAGCTCATAAAACAATGCACAGAGACATTTCCTCTATGAGAACATTACATCCTGAGAAGGCATACTCTGTTAGAGAATTTCTGAGCTCACTATCCAAGGTTGTAAGGGAACTATCCAAGGTTGATCTCCCCCATACATGTTGCCCCAACGGTGTGAGCTAAAGGACATCTGAGTGTCTTGAGTAATGAGAAAACTGAAAGCGACTGGCCATGAGAGACCATGTCTATAGTTGCCTGAACACCAGTGCATGGTAGTAGGCACCTGTGGGTGGTCAGATCAGTAAGAAAGGGGTGCTCTAATGCGGCGGAGAAGTTGGGCACCTATAGGGCCCAAATGTCATGCGCAAAGCTCCCGTCAGAATAGCAAACTGTCTGGGGAAAGAATCACAAGCATAGTCCTGAAAGTTCCCACAGATTAAGATCAAGCAAACATGAGCTCACAGTGCGAGATCAGTGAGATAAACTAACACCCATGCACATACAGCCCTAGGGCAGGATGTTAAAATATAAACAAGATGTAAAATACAAACAGTCAACAAGGTTTAAATAAAGGAAGGATGGAATATGAAAAGAGAAGCAAGAATTAGGAAGTCACTGGGAATAACCAAAAAAGAACATGCAAATGACCACACAAATGGAAACATTGAACAAGCGGAAACTGTAACTGTTGGAATAAATACAAATCCAGGGACTAGTCAAAGAGCGGATTAGACACAGTAGAAAAGACAATAAGTGGAAGATATATCTAGGAAATTTTATATACAAACAACCTCCTCTTTTGGGGGCACCTGGCTGGCTCAGTCAGTGGACCATGGAACTCTTGATCTCGGGGTCATGAGTTCGAGCCCCATGTTGGTTGTAGAGCGTACTTAAAAAATAATAATAATATATAGAAAATTTTGTAAACATAGCAAAGATATGGAAATTAACAACTGGAAGTGAACACAAGTGACATTTGTATAAAAATAAAAATGTCCATGTTACCTAACCAAAGTTCCAGAAGAACACACAAGGAATAGAGAAGGCACATATTTGAACATTCTCTTAATGTCTAAACAAATATTTAGAAAGTGCTAGTATGTGTACATATATGATATATGTGTGTGTATATGCAGATGAATGCATATACATTTAGTAATTTGAATTACTTGAACTATATTCCCCAAGTAGATGTTTCATATTATTTATCTATACATACAAATCTTATCAATAAAAAATGCTAGCACTAAACAGGATTTCCTTATTTTATATTCTTAAATAATGGAAATACAGTACTGAAAAAACAAAAACCAATAATGAAAAAACAAAGTACTTTTTTTAACCACAATCCATTTTTTTCACCCCAGTCATAAATAAGTATCAAATGCATTCCAATGACCTGATTGGAAAATTACCAAAGTTTATACTTCTAATTTTAGTCAGTCTTCTAATGGATTGCATTATGCAAAGTAATGTAGAGACTATTTGCATTCATTGCCATGATGATCATGGGAGAAGGTAAGTTTTTTTTTGTTTGTTTTGTTTTTTTTTTCTCATTTTACCACATGTGAGTTGCAAAGGAATTACATGCTTTGATCTAGCATCACTAACAGACAAGTTTTGTAAAAGACTATTTCATGTTGGGGTGTCTGGGTGGCTCAGTGGGTTAAGCCTCTGCCCTCGGCTCAGGTCATGATCTCAGAGTCCTGGGACTGAGCCCCGCATCGGGCTCTCTGCTCAGTAGGAAGCCTGCTTCTCCCTCTCTCTACCTGCCTCTCTGCCTACTTGTGATCTCTCTCTCTGTCAAATAAATAAACAAAATATTAAAAAAATATATTTCATCTTCTATCCGTGTTGTATGCCTAAGTGTTAGGAATGATATAGGGCATCTAACGCTGCCAAATTTCAGACATTTTTATCTCAGACCTGCAGAGGTCCGCTGCTGCATCCACTGAACCTAAAATCAGCGGCCGAATGCCCCAGTTTGCTCAGGATTGAGGAGTTCCTGAGTCAGAGGGCTTTCAGTGCCAGCTCTCGGGAAGTCATTAACAAACCAAGGTGAGAGGTCGGTCTACTGGAGATTTCCATCTTGCAGGTGGGGGGGATGCTGAACAGGACAAGTCCTGTATCTCAAATACACCTGATAACAGGTGAGGCAAAGATCTTGGAGGAAATTTACAAAGCGGACCCCAAAGGACCTACCTCCAGTTATAAATTGTCATGAGTCATTGATCTGGCTGGCCATGGGGACTTCAATGACAAGGACCCCAACCAGAAAATATGGAAGATTCATCAGATATGGGTATCTGTACTGAAGGGAAGAGACAATAGGGAGTTGCCAAGTCAGGGTGCACAGGGTAAAGGGTTAGAGCACTGAAAGAAAAGTGGCATTAAGTAAATACAGAGGGACAGGCAATTGCATCAAATTTGTACTGGACAATTATTTTCTAGACTCTGTCTACTTTACTAGAACATTCAAAATCACACCCCGAATACAAGTGCATGTTTACAAGCTCAAAGTTATGGTATGTGTGTGTGATAACAGTAACGTTGACAGATGCCTGCTGCACTCGGGTTGCATGCTTTTCAATGATGACGTTCTACTCTGGAGAATACATGTAATTCTAACACTCTCGTTGATGACGGTGTTTAGATGGCAATTTACGGACGCCTGGGTGGCTCCAGTTGGTGAAACGTCTGCCTTCAGCTCAAGTCACGATCTCAGGGTCCTGATTTGAGACCCATGTCGGGCTTTCTGCTCGGCGGGGAGCCTGCTTCTCCCTCTCCCTTCTTCTCTGCTTGGGCTCTCTCTTTCACTCTTTCTCTCTCAAATAAATAAATAAAATTTTAACCAAGAAAAGATGACAATGAAAACAACAATGGGCATTGAGAAGCGGTAGGCTCCAAACAGCAATTCATCAGATCTATGCATCAATCCAGACTTCTTAACCTCATAAATTACACTTTATCCTTCAAGCGACTGCCTCCTTAAAGAACTAGACTTTTCATCATGCTCTTTTAATACTAAAAGACTTTTGGTTTGGGGCTTTTGTTTTTATTCCGGTATGAAGTGCTGTTTTCTGGTTTTGGAAAAGAGTGAATTCTACTGTTCATGATTCTATCGTATGATCGCAATGACTACAAATCGTGATCCAAAGAAATTCCCATTCATGGAGTATCATAGGCAAATCTCACCCATGGATGCCAAAGGTGGAAAAAACAGAAAGCAAAAAATTCTGGTGGTGGTGCACAAGGGGGCACCTGGCATTATCTTGACATTTTTTGGTTATCGCACCGGGCATTTCTGATGACATCAGGTGGGCAGAAGAATGTTGTTAAACATCCCACGTGCACAGAACAGCCCCCAACAAATGTCAGTAGTGATGTCGATAAACCCAGTATTTTGCAAAGAAATAGAAGGAAGAACCAAAATGGCCCCATGCCTCTGCTATGTGCAGCATCTAGATCTGAACATGGTCTCCAATGTCCCGTGTCTTACAGTTTCTCAGAGGACATCTGAAGATATTCAGCTTTAAGCCAATTAATTATACGGATGGAGAACACTCACCCAAAAGCTAGAACTGTCTGTTTCTACAACAGCAAGAACTGTTTATGTCATGCACCCCAGGAAGAAACTATGCTTCCCAGTTGGATCCAAATTCTATGGGAAAGTTCTGGTTGACTCCCCACATGGTGTTGCTGAAAGCTCAGCCAAGTGGCCCTCCAGAGAGCTACAAGGAGATCTATCCACTCGTCTAATACATACAGAGCCCGGGAAAGGGCTTCTTGGCTCTACCTCCCATTCAATTCACGCTCCATCTGCCTGTCCTATCCAGTCACATTTCCTGCATTTAAGGACCAGCATCAATGGAAAATGGAAATGATAATCTCATTATTTGAGATTGTTCACTGAAAATTTTGCTGAAAATCCACACTGCACTGTCCCTGGTAAGATGTGAAACGTTAATGTGTTATCCTCAGAATTAACCTAAAGAATATGCATCTTTAAAAAAAGTGAGGGGACAATATCTTCCCACATAATAATTGTATGAACAATGCAATCAGCATTCAGTTTTGGAAGGGAATGCTCGTGTCCCTGGACTACTCAAATGCCACTTGCTGAAGAGTGGACGCTCACATGGCATGATGTGAGGAATTCAAGGTCAAAGACGTTAATTTGCTGAGGGCTTTGGCCAGTGGATGTTAAAATCCCATTGATGGAAGCAAGCACATATGGACAGTGAGCATGTCTTCTTAGCACAGAGACAAGAAATCCAAGAACATGCCTGGCTAGAATCAACTATTTCTGCCCCAGCAAAAGGAGATTTCCAAGTCAAGTAAATTGCTGAAATCCTGTGTTGGACTCGTTATGTAAGTGCATCTCAAGGATTCATCATTATCTCCACGCAGCTGGATTCCTAGAGGGATAGGAAGATTCTGCCTGAACGCCGAGATCTGAACTCTAAGTACGCTAACTAGACCTTGTACGCATCACTCCTCACACATGGTTAGGTCACCCAACCATGATGGATTTACGCTATCCATCTTATGGGAAGAAAGTAATACCACCGTATCGTTTATGGGGCACTTTGATCCCCAAAAAATCCTACCAAAAATGTGAGCAAAGACTAGCCAACACAGTACATTTATAAAATGCTGATTCGAAGGCTTTTGTCCTCTTAGTCTATAACTATAGGACCTTTGAAAATGATCTTGGTTGGGTGAAGAGAACAAATGCTGGATGGAATCATATGATCACATGTTGATCATGATCAACAAACGCTTGCATAGATTTTATTTTCTCCGTTCAAGGAAGGAGGATTGTGTTGTCCAGGAAGAATCCTCTTCCTCCCAAACATGTTGATAATAAGCTAAAAGGACAGCCCAGTGTAAGTGGGACAATGAGAAGACACGGTCTGCAAAGTCTACAAAGAGGAGGAAAACCACTTAAGAAACCAACAGACGGACTTTGTTCGAGTCCCACGAGTCCGGGTAAGTGTGCCTTTGAAACTACCGCATCCTATGTCTCTGCCTGCCTCCTTATGGCCACTTCATCGCCCCTCACATTTTTCCCTTTGACATTATCGGTCTAAATGTAGACGGAAACACAAGAGATTCAGAATACCGCTGGCTAAGGAGGAGCCTAGGGGAGACACAACAGCCAAGAGTCCATGACAGCTATAGAAAGAGTGTATTGGCTAGAAAAGTACATTGTTCCACTTGATAAGAAAGAAGATCCATACAAACAGAAGGTTGAATTTGGCCATTCTGCCATGAAAACAAGATAAAGATGTATAAGACAGGATTAAATAAGAATTGCCAAATACTGCATCGATAAGTGTCAGCTGGGTGTCCATATTCCTTGAGACAAATCCAGTAGTTGCATGAGGACACTGGTTTGTCAAATGTTATTGTATATTTTCCAGATACTGTTAAAATTTAAGGTATCTTACTAGTTGAATTTTGAAACATCCACAGGAAGATGCTGACCGCTTACCCATGCCTCAAAATTGTAATCCTGCTGTGTGGACACATTTTCATTTAGAAATAAATTTAACAAAAACATAAGTATGACTCGTATGCTGGAAATGACAAATACTCCCAAGGGAAAAAAAAAATTTAAAGAAGTTTCAGGTATAATAAGAGCGTTAAATCATGTTAATGGATTGAAAGGCTCAAAGTGTTAAATTGTCAATTTCCTAAATTACTTAAAGATTCACCGTTATTTTAATAAAAATTCCCAAACCCTCTTTATTAAAAATGACACACACCCTCTTACACTGTTGGTGGGAATGCAAGTTGGTGCAGCCACTTTGGAGAATAGTGTGGAGATTCCTCAAGAAACTAAAAATAGAGCTTCCCTATGACCCTGCAATTGCACTACTGGGTATTGACCCCAAAGATACAGATGTGTGAAAAGAGGGGCCATCTGTATCCCAATGTTCATAACAGCAATGGCTACAGTCACCAAACTGTGGAGAGGACCAAGCCGCCCTTCAATGGACGAACGGATAAGGAAGATGTGGTCCATATACACTATGGAGTATGATGCCTCCATCAGAAAGGATGAATACCCAACTTTTGTAGCAACATGGACGGGACTGGAAGAGATTATGCTACATAAAATAAGTCAAGCAGAGAGAGCCCATTATCAGATGGTTTTGCTTACTTGTAGAGCATAAGGAATAACATCTAGGATGTGGGGCGATGGAGAGGAGAAGGGAGTTTGGAGAAATTGGAGGGGGAGAAGCTGTGGACTCTGAAAAACAATCTGAGGGTTTTGAAGGGGCGGGGGGTGGGAGGTTGGGGGAGCCTGGTGGTGGGTATTATGGAGGGCATGTATTGCATGGAGCACTGGGTATGGTGCACAAACAATGAACTCTAGTACACTGAAAAGTAATTAAAAAAATATATATATTTTTTAAATGACACACATTCTAAAAATCAATATGGTCTTACACCAATTTTTGCTGAACTTATTCCTAACATTTTAGGCTTTTGGTTACTATTGTTCATGGCATATTTTAAGTTTCACCCCCCGGTGGTTTCTTGTTGACTACAAAAATGAGAAATCTGTGTATCCTATATCCTGAGATCTTGATAAAATCATTCAGGAGTTTTAGGACTTTGTGAAAACTACATAGGAGTTTCGATATAATCACATCTGTGCTGCAAGACATGTCTTCCTTTTCTAATTCAGAAACTTAATTCTTTTTTTTACCTTACTGCACCAGTGAAGACCTCCAACTCGTTAGCTACAGGTGGGGAGAGCAGCCCTTGCCTTGTTCTAGATCTTAAGAGGATAGCAATGAATAGGCACTGGTTAGGTTCTGTTGGCTACTCTTCTGAAAATACTTTGGTCATGGTCTACGATGTGCAACAAATAAAACCTAACAAGAAAGTCTCGATGATATTGCTCTGGTTGTAGAAGGACGGAATCCTGGAGATTCCCTCACCCAAACCCCAGCCAGTTAGCCTCTCTACGTGAACCTTGAGCAAATCTAGAACCACAAATCTAAAGATATGATTTAATGAGATTGGGGGGTGGGGATCGTGAAACATTAAAAACGAAGAGAAAAACACTGAACTCTTAGCTCTTGTCACAATTATGGACTATGACCTTTTTGTGACCTACAATGATGCCATTATCACGTGTCCTCTCAACTAAACACACATGTTAAAGCCATTCCAACTCAGACTTCAAAAAAAAAAAAAAAAAAAAAAGACAGGTGTCCTCAATTCATTGCCCTTTGCAGTTGTAATGTTAAGAATTAACATCCAAAAAAAAAAAAGTCAACATCCAGCACATCCAGCATTTCAAATCTGCAAGGGACAAGACTTGATTCTCTGCAATCTAACTTAGGAAAGGAGGAAAAGGTAAATCTCACAATGAGGAATCAAGAACTGTAACCTAACACGTAGGAAGAAAATGAGCCGGGCCCCTGGGTGGCTCCATTGGTGAAGCGTCTGCCTTTGGCTCACATCATGATCCCAGGGTCTCGGGATCGAGCCCCACATCAGACGCAGACAGGGAGTCTGCTTCTCCCTTCCCCTCTGGACTTCCCGCTGCTCATGCTATCTCTTTCAGACTTATTTAAGTTTAAATTTACTTAAGTTTAAAAAACACTTAAAACTTATTTAGGTTTACATATTTAAGTAAACTTATTTAAGTATAAACTTAAGCATAAACATATTAAAGTTAAACTTATTTAAGTGTAAAAAATATTTTTTAATAAAAGGAAGAAAATGATCCAAAGAAAAACTAGAACAGCACAAGGGATTAAGATTAGGGGAAACATAGATGCATTTGAGAATCATGCACTTTGCCCAGCAAATGTCTTCTGACTCTGAATAGAAATTCCCAAAGACAGAGACCACCTTTTAGCTGTCTTTGTAACCCCAAGGTTTGTCGCTGGGTTAGATGAGAGTAGATACAGAAGATGTTGATCCAAGAGTCAAGGTTATTACAGGAAAGTATCAAGAATGACAGGGGAAAGGAGTCCATCAGATCATATCTGTGCCCCACACTACCGATCGCTGGCATACTCCCAAGATCCCCTGCCACCTTTTCCACTTTTCCCTCCCATCACCCCTTTGCCCTTTGCCTTCAAGCTCAGATCCTGGACTGTGCCTCTGAGGTCAGGCTCCCTCTGATCCCGGAGTCTCTGTAAACCAGTCCCTCTGCCCATCAGAACCTTCCTACCCTAATAGCCCATCCCTATTGTCCAGCCTCTTGTTCCCATTATCAATGTGTATCTTGCTGCCGGGTAGACCAGAAGCCTCTGAAATGATCGCTACGAGCATCAAACAGTTGCTCCTGTCTGAAATTATACTTGTGGGTAATTGGTAGGTTTTCCTCAGCCAGTAGACCAGAGTTTCTGTGGGGTCTGTGCACTGTGTTGAAGGGTGCATTCCTAGCTTCTAGCCACCAGCTGTCAGTAGCAAACCCCACTCGTGAAAACCAAAACTCTCTCAAGACATTGCCAAATGTCCCTGGGTGAAACATCACCCCGGGATGAGAACCACTGCACTAGATATAAGGTCCATTAACTTAGAAACCTGTCTTGTTTTACTCAATGTTCTATTTCCAGAGTCTAGAACCATAGGTGAGCACATAGGTGAAGAAGCCAGCAGTAACTGTAGGTTAATTTCAGATATGCTTAGAGTGGGTAGAATATGCTGGGATATCCAGCTCAGCAAGTCTTACCTAATTTCTATGAAGCCTTGGGAACTCTCCTTTCCTCCTCTGACGTTGGCTGCTACCACCATTATTTTGTTCTTCCTTGGTCACCAGTATATGCCTGATTGCTCTCCAAGATGGCAGAACACATTTCTACCATCTGGATACGTTGGATACATCATGGATACAATGTATCCATCACTAGGCACCAGGCTTTCAAAGCTGAATGAGATCATAAGCTCACTGCCCATTGTGACATCACCAAGAACGTCTTACCTCACAAGGTTCTGTGCAGAGCAAGTGCTCATCATGTATGCGTGGAAAGGACTGAATCATGTAAACCAGTATGAGTTAATACCTCTCCATGGATGACATAGAGGCTGCTGGAAAAATGGTCAGATGACAAGGAGATGTGGTTGATGGAAAGTCAATAGACTTGGCTTGCCTGGGAGTAAAATCCTGCAGACTCAGTCTCTCTGAGCCTTGTTTTTCTTATCTATGGAGCAAAGTGAAACTATGCCTTCACCACCTAGTTCATCAGCTGCTGTAGAAAATGAGCAGATATTTGGAACAGCTACACAGAAGGCATTTTCTTCGGTTTTATGAAAAGCAGAGCCAGGATCTTCACTCAATCAAATCTTCTCATCTGGGACGGCTGAGTGTTAGAAAATGCAATATAACATATCGATGCAGATAAAGTTCAGTGGGAGTTCGGTGGGGGGCGTTCATCTCTCCAGAGGAGCAGTTGGCACAGGCATGTTAGAGAAGGTGTCCTCCACAATCAGACTTCACGGTGGGCATTAAACCCCGGACCGTAGGCATGGGAACCCAAGTAGGGAAATCCCAGCCAGACTGTACCCATGACAATATTATGATTCGTTTATCCATCCATGCACCCCAGAAAGATGCATTAAGCAGTTAGGTTGTACTACGCACCAAAAGTACAGCACGGAAGAACGCAAAGCCCACAGTTTTGGAGTTTATGTCAGGGCAAGACTAGTAGGCAGGACTTACACATACAATAAAGACGTATCTCTCCAGCACAATCAATTCTTTCCTACTGATCCTCACAGGATGCTGTCACTGTGCATGCCATCTTTATCCTCGACACAGATTAGGCATTGATTGGATTTCAGGAAAGAGGGGATTTTCAGGAACCCCAAGACACAGGCAAATTGTGCTCCAAAGAAATAGGAACATCGGAGTGAAGAAGAGAAAATCAGAGTGAACAGAGACAGTATTTCCAAATTCTAAGCTCCATGCACCTTGGCAGGATGCCCTCCCGGGAGGTCTGTCTAAAATGTCATCTTATTATAAAATGCAGTATCCACCAGAAATTAGATCGATGATAGATCAATCAATCAAGAGGAGATACCGGTGATATAAATAAGCAGAAACCCTTGTACATGTGTGTTTGCAGGTGACTGAGCATGAAGCCTGAATCGGGGGTTGATCCCATGACCTTGAGATGACGACCTGAGCCGAAACCAAGAGTCAGAGGCTCACTGACTGAGCCACCCAGTCCCCCTGCAGAGAAGCTATCGATTAGGGAGACGGAGCCAAGATATCCCATCAATTTGATTGGTACAGTGATTGACGACAAATCAGCCAGCTAAAAGCACGCAGGGGTCTGACTTGCTACATGAAATGGCTCCCTGGGGGGCCATGGAATTCCTGTCTGGGGGAATTATTAAGGTCTAAAAAGACAAGAGTTCCTCCTGAGAGGCTGTAATGCTCACCTCGAGAGGGTGTCTTGAGGCCCCTGTCCTTTGGACGTTACCTGATGCTACTAAACATTATCATTGTCTAACAGAGAGGAGACAGTCACTGAGCTGAATTTTAAGATGTGTCTCCTTTGGCGGTGCATATCCCGTATTTGACCAACAGAAGGGAAAGAAACCGAAGTTAGATGGCCACATTGGATGATTTTCCTGCTGTCCCTTTCCCCAGCCCTACAGTGCCAGTCCCAAGTGTTCTCTCCCTCCAGGTTAGGAAAACATCCAGCTGAGAGTCACGGACAGCCAAGACTCCATGCTTCCAAGAAAGGATGGGAACAGTCAGGTGCACATAAAGATGATTCATTGGGATTCTAGGCTACCAAATGCAGTAAGCAAATGTCATCACGTACAACATCTGCCCAGTTTTCTTACATCCTGAGCTCTCCTGGACAATACAGTATTGATGCCTAAAGTCAGCACCATCATTACGACAGTCTATCATCAGGATGCATAGCTTCCTTGCCGCGCCGTGTTTCCGCACGACACCTGCTAACAGGTGCCACACTATGGCTCAGCACCCGTGCAACGAAATTTTGAAACGTCAGCCCTGCACACTTCAGGATTTCATATCACAATGTTGCCTAGTTGTATGTGAAAACATTAAAACTTTCTAGATCAGCACGACACACTTGCCCGTAGTATCTCTAAAGTGTGGGAACCGTTGGGGTGTTTCCAACCCAGCCGTCATGGTGGTATGTCGCCCCCCTTCTAGAATTCTGTGCGGATGACCACCCAACGATAGTTAGGTAATATGCGTGTGTCTGGGTGGGAAACGACTGCCTGTGCGTGATGTCTCTGCCTCCGGTGGAACAGGTGTATGAGGGGTGTGAGTGTCCGGGCATCTGTGCATATGTATTTCTCTGCTGGACAGGTGTGTGTCCATACATACATACGCACAGTCCCACTCCCTTTAAAATCTATTTAGTGTTTTGAGATACTGCAGAGATGACTCCAAAAATGCTCATGTTTATCCAAAATGTACCTGCCTCCCCAAAATCTTTTATAATTGCACGTGTTTTCTACTCAGTAATAAGGAGCCCGAAAAGCTCCTGGAATTGCAAGTATGTACACATTTCTAGAAATGCAGAAACGAAGCCTTGTGTTTTTAGGTGAGAAGGGAGAAATCTCTTAGCTTTCTGTATAATCTTCCCCAGAGAGGGCTTAAGACAGTATGTATCATAGATGGAGGCAGTGTATTATGAACTCCCGTTATGGGTGGACAGGATCTAACTATGCATGGGTTTGTGCGTTCATCTGGTGGGGGAAGGGGGTTGTATCTCTGTGTGGTCATCCGTTGCCTATCTCCTTGGTCATCATTTCTCTCTCACTTCTATCCCAAAGATCTTTGTCTCTCTATCCCTCTCAGCTGAAGATGGAGGGCAGGACAAGGGAACCTCACACCCTGACCCACGGTGGGGCAAAGAAACCTAGTTGGGGTGCATCCAACAGGAGTATGGATGGAATCACGGCTCTGGGACATCTCTGCAGCTTAAACCAGAATCATCGTGCATAGATCAGAGCAGGAATTTTCGTGAACAAAATCCAATGAGCTCAGACCGTGGCATCAACATTATTTTACAACTACCTGAAAATGTATATCCACTTTTTATATGAATTTTACTCACATATACAATATAATTTAGACTTATATTATTTATATAATATATTTATATATACAATATAATTTATAATTCATATATAAATATAATTTAGAATACGGAACATGATTTACGGAAGGCAAACAATGAGCAAAAAAACAGTACGTTCAAAGACATCTCACGGTAAGACTTTAGATGAGCTTGTTTAAAATAGACTAATGGATTTTATGTGAGCAAATAAAGGGGGTTCATTACTTGTCACTGCTTAGAAAGTGTCATCGAACCTGTTATAGCAAATGAATTATTATTTTCCTAATGAGTGTTAATTTGGAAATTATCACCTTGCTTTGACTGACACAGACTCCAAGAACCATGCCTTGGAAATCTATCCTAATAATTACGCGGGGAGTTTAACTTGCAAATGGAACACGTGAAACCAAGACTTCTCCATCACCTACTTGATCCACAAAGAAATGTCATTATTTTGATGGGAGGTTTTGTTTGTTTGTTTGTTTGTTTTTAATTTTTCGCTTGTATAATGTTCCATAAACACCATCCAGACTCAAGCCTACAAAGGTGAGGGAGGTGGTTAAGCTGCTTGGTGTCTCTTGGAAATAAGGAAACACAACTTCTTACTACAATGACTGTATGAATTCCAGGATGGGTTGCTAGTCTTCACAACCTAATGTCCAACTTGACCACTGACCACCATGACCCTTATTCAACGGCTGATGATTTCCAGCCCTTGAAGATGAATGTTTTGTGTGGAAGGGAGGGAGTTGAGAGTCTGTCGGTTTTTATAAATATTATTCGACACCTCCAGAGGAACCTGGAGCATCATCTCATACATAATCCAATTCATTCATACTTCCACAGCCAAGTGTCTCAAGGTCTACCCCAGAATGAAAAATAAACACCATCCGTGGCCATCTTTCAGGTCAGGTTTTGTGCCCGATGAGTTAGAAAACGACTTCTGTGATTTGAACTGGTTTTGACTCTTTGTTTCTTGGGCTGGGATATTTTGTGGATAGTGGGACTCTGGACCTACACTTCTCCTGATGTTTATACTTTTCTAAATGGTTTTTGTGGGGTTTTTTCTAGACTTTATTTATTTGAGAGACAGAACATGGGCAGTGAGATCAGCAGGCAGAGGGAAAAGCAGAAGCAGACAACCCGCTGAGTGGGGAACCCAACATGAAATTTGATAGCAGGACCATGAGATGATGACCTGAGCAAAAGTTGGACGCTTAACCGACTGACCCATGCAGGCACCTCTCCTGATGTTTATTAATCAGTCTGAAGACAACACCAAGAACCAGGACCCAAGAACATCCCATTTAGACAAAAAGACTTTGAGGTTATGTTCATCCACGTTGGTTAATGCTTGGAAGCTGGAAATCCATGCCTTCTAGATGGGATCCATTATGACGGATGTGAAGGGCTCATTAGACAATTTTAGCCATGTCCGGTCATGCCGCTGAATACGCACAGATGTGGGCAGCCACACGGGTCAGGTGCACGGACGACCCAGTTTCGTCACCTCCTGCAGCTGAGTCCCTGAATGGACTTCATCTGTCCAGCAGAAAAGACATACTTCATCAAGGACTCGAAACACAGCGGTGATCCATGGAAATGGTCCAGATGAGTGACTCCGATTTCACCGAGTTTTAAGCATGCAGAACCTCATGGGTGCTCCAAGAATGATAGCGGATGTTCTTGCTGTTCTATTAGTAACACCATTACAGTGTGTTATTAAGTTTTAGCAGCACCCAGAGGACTAGATGTGGCAGACCCATCCCATTAAGACCACCTCCTCCTGCGTCATCACCCACAATCTCCAAACAGCCTTGTTCGCTGGCCCTGTAAGCCTTCAAGGTCATGACGTCTGTGACGCGGCGCTCCCTCGGAAGGTGGTGACCAGAATCAAGACCAGAACGCACACGTCTTCTGTCATGCAGAAGTAGGCTGGCGTTTCAGAAGATATTTGAAACACGTCACCTTCAGGAAAACCATTTCGTTTGTGTTTAAGGTAAGTCTGGAATTAGAACAATTTGAAAAGGGAGGAGTTTCTCTAAGGCTAGGCTTGCCGGACTATGAGTTCTGGTCATATTCAAAAGCAATCCTTCCAAGAACAGTTCTCTCATTTCTATCAAGGATTTTGCTGAAACTCGAGAAGCACTTTTGATCTGGGTGCTGCCCACAACACACAGCAGGAACCAGTGACTGGGCAGACGTTCCAGCGCTAAGGAATGGCTTCCCCGAGCGGGAGATGGGGATGATAGAACCAAAAATCGCCAATGCCTCTCCAGGAAACAGCCTGCATTCTACCTGGATAAAAAACCTGAAGAACTCTTGAGAAGCACCATGGTGCAGATAACCTGAATTTTGAAGCATGGATTTACTTCTTTTATCCTTCCCTTACTAACCTACAGAGAGTCTCGCTGATGGACACACCAGTAAACCATGAGCTTCAACTTCAACACAAAGAATTTTGATGACATGGACCCACTTGGACCCAAGCTGAACCATGGCCAGGAAAGTGGTGGTTTCAGTGCTCTTGAGGGCTGAATGCTCTCTGGCATATCACGGGAAACCGCTTGCTGAAACCTACTTAGCATTCCCCAGGAGTGTGGGGAGCTTGCCTGCTGTGAGCTAAGACGGAATGAAAGTGGACAAGTAAGGGCTTACTCTGTTTTTACCCTGAAAAGGTGGTTCTGGGACACACACCTGAAAGGTTTTCAGGCAGCCCCAGTGCCCCCATGAGAGCTGCGCCATCAACAGAACGTTGTGCTGCTTCTCACGCCTTCCAAGCTTCACGCCCACGTCCTACACCCCTACTCTTGGCATGTTATCTGCACGCATAAAACCACCGTACAAGATTTCGTATGATATAGTAATAACGCATAAAGCAATGTATAATAGAACAACAATCCTGAACAAAACTCGAAATTCTCTGCTCTTAAGAGAATCTGGGACAAGCAGAAACTTTGTGAGTCAACATTCTGAGCTCACGTTGCTAGCAAAACAAAGCATCAAAACAGACGGATTTCGCATGCGACAACTTTGTGACTCTCGTGTTGACTTGTACTTCCGAGCAAACCCCTGGAGCCTTCCCACTGAGATGTACTTCCCAGCACAACTTTGTATTAAACCTGCACAATCCTGGATTGTTTTGTTTTTGTCTTTCCTAAAATGCTTATTAATGCATGTGTGCAAAGTAAGAACGGAAGAAACTAATGCTTGGCTAGAGAAATCAATTTTCCATACCATCAAGGGAACTGACTGCTGAATTTTGTGTGTGGGTTTTCATTACCTGGCCACTTTCTCTCCCTTCTCGTGTTTCCAGATTCGGGCAAAATTATACTTCCTCTGGGAGGTCCTCCTGTCTGTCTCCAACATCGAGTGTGATGTTACTGCTACCGGCTCCCAGACTTAGTTGTTTGAAGCAGCAAGGGACTAGCCTCATTCTAAACTCATACAAATGTAATCGTCTCTATTCCCTTCTAGCAAGATCTCTTACGTATCACACTCATGACGCTATTAACCTTTCGATATCCAGTAACAACCAGCCACACACTCTAAGTGTGGACCAAAGACCTGCATCACATTAAATGTGGGGTTATGAAAGGGCAGGGCCCATTAGATGCCAGTAAGAACTGCATTAAAAATGGGGAAGGGGACACCTGGGTGGGCCCATCAGTTAAGCGGTCAACTCTTGATTCTGGCTCAGGTCATGATCTGAGGGTTGTGAGATCAAGACCCCATCCTTGAGACTCTGTCTCCCCCTGCCCCTATGCCTTTCCCCAACCTGCTCACCCATGTACATGTACACTCTCTCTCTAAAAAGAAAAAAAAAAAAAAAACGAGGACTAACCATGACATCACCCAACCATCACAATCATAATAAGCACATTTTATACAGCAGACCCTTGAACCACATGGGTTTGAACTGTGTGGGTCCACTTAGAGATGGATTTTTTTTTTTTCCAAGAAACACAGTACAACAGTACTGTAAATGTATCTTCTCTTTTTTGTGATTTTCTTGATTTTTTTTCTCTAGCTTGGATTACTGTAATAATATGGTAACATATTATTACCATATATTACCATAATATGTTACCATATTATTATGTGTAACACAAAATGTTAGTCTACTGTTTATGGTATTGGTAAGACTTCTGGCCAACAGAAGGTCATTAGTTAAGTTTTAAGTTATACATGGGTTTAAGGGGTGCCTGGGGGGTTAAATGACAATTTAGGGGCACCTGGGTGGCTCCAGTCGGTTAAAC
Source organism: Eira barbara (assembly GCA_020311275.1). NCBI lineage: Eukaryota > Metazoa > Chordata > Mammalia > Carnivora > Mustelidae > Eira > Eira barbara. The sequence goes on along the minus strand of JAHRIG010000284.1, from coordinate 3,007,731 downwards.
GTCTGCCTTTGGCTCAAGTCATGATCTCAGGGTCCTGGGATCGAGCCCTGCATTGGGCTCTCTGCTCAGTGGGGGGTCTGCTTCTCCCTCTCGTTGCATGTGTGCTTTCTCTCTCTCCTAAATAAAATTTTTACCAAAAAACAAACAAAAAAAAGTTATACATGGATTTTTGACTACGTGCAAGATCCGTGCCCCTAACCCTCATGTAGTAAAGCGTTCCACTGCATTGGCTGATTAATCCTAATGAACCAAAGAATGTATGAATCAAGTCAGGGGTTCACTCGTTTTGTCAGTGTCCTGATCTCTGCCTTTTTGGCCCATCGGGTATCAACACAGACTTTCAACAGCAGCAAACACGAGACAGGCATGGATCCCGTGCATTCTGGGTTTATCCTCTGAACAGTCCGGGGGACAAACACACAGAGAACAAAGAAATGCACACACACCGAAAAAATGAAAATATGCATGCAACGGAGCTGAATCTACTGTACCTTTTCTTTCGGAAGTATCGCTTTATGTTGCGACGGCAAACTTTTCCCAAACCCGTCGGCACCAGCCCTCCTAACTAGAGCGGTGATGCCCCAGAGGGAGGGTTTCAGAAATAAGCCAACTACGTGGGTCCAAATTCCAGCATGCCCTGATGGGTAAATGTGTCCTGGAGCTGGCCAGCCAAGCAGGAAAAAAGCACTTTCCCAATGCAGAAAAGGAAAACCACAGGGCTTCACTCCCTCGGATGCAGGACTCTGGGTGTGCACACGGTTTCGCTCTTCTGACAAGGCACATGGAAAGGTAAAAGCGCAGCGCCCCAGGAAGGCACTAAAAGCCTTTGGGATTTAGAGTAATATCTCTCTTAGCAAACAGATGTGTTCTGGGGATACAAGGCACTCTTGGAAGCTTTGCTGCAAGGTGCAGAGCAAAGTCGGGGAGAGGGAGGTGGAAGGATATAGTACGCGTGGCAGGTTTCTTGATCCCAGGCCCTGCAAGGGGTTCCCTGGGGTTCTCCCTGGGATGCTATGGTCCCTTTGGTATTGAAACCTCCACACGAGAGGCTTCCACCCATAAACACAGAAGCTTTGCAAGGAAGGAACCTGATGACCCTCCCTTTCCTAGAGTGCTCGGCTATCAGAGTCCGTGCAGCCCCCTCAGTAGGCTGAAACCCTACAGGCAGATACCAGCAGCAGGTTGGTTCTCCCTATTATACTGTTCTAGTCAGAGGCATCCTTCCTTCCGGGAATACGTTTAATGGTAGAATGCTAAAGCAAGAAAGGAGCTGCGGAGACCATCATCTTCAAAGCCTTCGCTTGACAAAGATCGAAGCAGAGGTACCAATCTCACTGGGAACAGACATTGGGCAAAAATTCTGGAAGGAAAGATAGAAATGCATTGGCCCTTGGAGGTCCTGGCGATATACCCCCATGAGAAAGAGTTTCTGAATGTCTTTGGGGGCCTTGGTTCCCCAGTCTTTGAGTGTCTCCTACTGGATGTAATCTTGAACAAAGGATTTCCATTACAGGAAATCAAAGACAATGACAAAGAATAAACTGTCATCTATTCCTTAGTCTGTGCAGAGGCACGAACCAAGGTGTGAATCAGAAGGGACAGGTGCACCATGGAAACCACACCCAGGAGCTGTGGGATGGGAAAATACAGACCCCACGGGGCAAAGCAGAGCACATCACAAAACCCACAAGAGGGGTGAAACCCTAAAAAGATCACAGTGTCTATCCATGGGTATTCCCCACTGTTACTATTTTAATATTTATAAGGTATCATTGATTTTTTTAAAATTCTGTTTTATTTAAGGAAAGAAAAAATACGTAAAAATTTTTGTTGATGCATTCGTATCCAGAACACCCCCAACCTAATGGGGGCCATCAGTTCTTACAATCACCATACCTAAAATGTCATACTGTGGGATGTTGAGACATGGATCCAAAGCTGTTAAAGGAAACAATACTGTAAATATTTGTTCAAAAAACGTTCAAGATAGCCCTTAGTTTTTAGGATAGTGACTTTCGGCTTTGGTTAAGTGACATTTAGGATAAGTGATGTTAACCTGAGGTGTTAAATAAATTATTAATTAAATTGAATTAATTAATTTTTAAAATCTTAAGTAAATGAATACATAACCCAGTTTCTTGGAACTCAAGATTAATTAGAAAATACTTATGTCCAGGCGCACCTGGGTGGCTCAGTGGGTTAAGGCCTCTGCCTTTGGCTCACGGAACCTGCTTCCCTGCCCCCTGCCTGCCTCTCTGCCTACTTGTGATCTCTGTCTGTCAAATAAATAAATAAAATCTTAAAAAAAAGAAAAAAAGAAAATATTTATGTCCTAAATTGTGAAGTATAGCCTTGTTTGTCTGGCCTCTCCCCTAGATAAAATAACAGCAAGGTTAATGCTCAAAAATAAAAAATTTTCAGTTCCAGGTTATTTCCTAAAATGTGTTGTAGGATGGGGCGCCTGGGTGGCTCAGTGGGTTAAAGCCTCTGCCTTCGGCTCAGGTCATGATCTCAGGGTCCTGGGATCGAGCCCGGCATCAGGCTCTCTGCTCCGCGGGGAGCCTGCTTCCTCCTCTCTCTCTGCCTGCCTCTCTGCCTGTCAAATAAATAAATAAAATCTTTATTAAAAAAAAAATGTGTCATAGGAAAATAACATTATATTGGATCGAAACCCAATATACAAAATAAATATCCAATTTATACTGATAAAAGTAAGTGATAAATAAAGAAGTGGAGGGAGAAAGAAATGTCTCATGAGGAGTAACTTGAAATTATTTACTTATATAGTCTGCCCTCTGAGAGGGAGAGGGTAAATCTCCATCCCCTAAGTGTGGGTTTCGTGTTAGTGACTTCCTTCCAAAGAACGCAGGTTAGAAAGGGGACAACGCCACTCTGCAAGAGAGAACGTGATGAACATAACTTCCCCTCCATAATCAAGGTGAAAGTCATCAGTGATAAGTCACGCTGGTAACAGCAGGATTCCCTGGGATGGTGTAAGGAGAAGGGCGACTTGGTCTCTGGGGACTTCTTTCCCCGAAGCCAAAATCCCAATCCAATTAGGAGAAAACCATCACACATACTCAGACTAAAGGAGCAGGAGGCCAAGGTCACAAAAAAGCAAGGGAAGAATAAGAAACTGTCAGTCGAGAGGAGACTCAGAGAGACCAAATGAAATGTAGGATCCTAGAACAGAACAACACAACAGAAACAGAAAATCTGGTAATGTGTGCTCTTTAGTCAACAGGGATATATAAATATTGGTTCACTGTATCGGACGTGTCATAGTAATGTAGGATATTAGCAATAGGGGACTTTAACCACCAAAGTCCCCTATTGCTAATATCCTACATTTATGAAAATTTTGGAAGATAGTATAATTTCCATATTCCTTAACCACCAAGGAATATGGAAATTATACTATCTTCCAAAATTTTCATAAATCAGAAACAAAATTTAAAAATGTATTTAAAAACCTAAAACAAGGGGCGCCTGCGTGGCTCGGTTGTTAAGCGTCTGCCTTCAGCTCGGGTCATGATCCCAGGGTCCTGGGATCGAGCCCCGCATCAGGCTCCCTGCTCAGCGGGAAGCCTGCTTCCTCCCTCTCCCACTCCCCCTGTTTGTGTTCCCTCTCTATGTCTCTCTCTGTCAAATAAATAAATTTTTAAAAATAAATAAATAAAACAAAAAAATTTTAAATGTACTTAAAATCCTATCACAGATAATAGTTTCTCAGAAGCATTAATCTTACATATCATTTTATCAAAAGAGGGATTCATATATTACATATATGAATTTATTCACATATTATATATATTTATATTATATGTAATCTATTACTATAAATAATTGTATTTATTTTTATATGAATAGAAATTCATATATGAATATAAACTCACAAATTATATATGAATTTAAACAAAATACAATTAAAATTTATATATATAATTTTTAAGTTTTAAACTCAAATAGGGTGCCTGGCTGTGTCAATCGGTTAAGCGTCTGCCTTCAGCTCAGGTCACAATCCCAGGGTCCTGGGATCGCGTCCCGTATGAGGTAATCCCCTGCTCTGCAAGGAGTCTACCTCTCCCTCTCCCCCGGCTCACGTGCTCTCTGTCTCTCTCTCTCAAATAAATAAATAAATAAAATCTTCAAAAACTAAAACAAAGAATTTTAAGCTCTAAGAACTTAGAAAATAGAAAAATCCAAAAGCGGAAAGTAGTGAAAATTTATTTACTTTATATATGCTGTTAAAGTTTTTTTTTTAAAGATTTTATTTATGTATTAGACAGAGATCACAAGTAGGCAGAGAGGCAGGCGGGGGCTAGGGGTGGGGGGAGAAGCAGGCTCCCTGCTGAGCAGAGAGCCCAATGCGGGACTCGATCCCAGGACCCTGAGACCATGCCCTGAGCCGAAGGCAGAAGCTCTAGCCCACTGAGCCACCCAGGCACCCCATAGATTTTATTTTTAAGTAATCTCTATACCCAACATGGGGCTTGACCTCACAACCCTGCAGATCAAGAGTTCTATGCTGTACTGAATGAGCCAGCCAGGGGCCCCGTGAAAAACGTATTTATAAAAAAAATTAATTGGTAATTCAAGTAATTAATTAATTGGTAATTCAAGTTTTTAAACTTACTGGGGGGGAAAAAAACTCTATTAAGAAGGAGAAAAAGCTATAATAATGTCCAACTTTGCAATAAATCCGGATCCCGAAACCATAAAAATGGCCCCGCTTTAGACCATGTAGCGTTCATGGTCAACGTCCTTTGCAACGTCCTGACTCGGACTGCATCCTAAGGGCTAGTTCAGGCTGGGATATGCTTCTTTCCCCCAAAATGTATGGTTTGATTTAGCAGATGGGCTTAAAGAATCCGTCCATATACGAGCTGTTGTAGATTTCTACAGAATTTGGGCTGCTTCTGTTGAACCAATGAATCTTAAAGTTTTCCATATTTTCACGTCCCCTGGGTTCCTTCTAATGTATTAGACGCTCATACATTTAAAGCCTCAGAGACTTTAAATGTTTCTCTGTCAAGGAGCATGTAGGAAGGAATCGTCTGAGTGGGATATTAGTCACTTTTATTATTGATGGAATACATTTTACTTACAGGACGTGCCGAGACAAATTCCAACGCTTGGCGTTTGCTTATACTGAGACAAAAGCCATAACGGTTTCGAGACAGTCCCACAGGGGACATTTCCATTACAAGGCACGGTTCCCCTTTCCACCACACCCTTGTATTTTCCCGGACGTATGCAGTCAGTGTCAAAATGTAGGTAAAGCTCTACTTTATTTTATTTTTTTTTAAAGATTTTATTTATTTATTTGACAGAGATCACAAGTAGGCAGAGAGGCAGGCAGAGAGAGAGAGAAGAGGAAGCAGGCTTCCCGCTGAGCAGAGAGCCCGATGCGGGGCTCAATCCCAGGACCCTGAGATCATGACCTGAGCCAAAGGCAGAGGCTTTAACCCACTGAGCCACCCAGGCGCCCCGGTAAAGCTCTACTTTAACGGAAAGCTCTTAACAAGAACTCGTCTCTGTAAACGTCTCTGTGCATCAAAGTGCTAAACACACATACATAAACACACTCACTTCCAATGTTTCGTGACTTGATCAAAGTCTGATTGTCTCATCAATTACTTACTTTCCCCTTTGTTGTTATACTACTCAGAGGCAGGTAAGCTAAACATCTGACTGGAGCATCCCTACCACTATTAAAATGAAGATATGGCCCATGGTTGTCCTTGGGGACGGTGAGGCACACAAACTTATTTGTGAAATTATTTTACTGCCCAAGGAAGTTTAACAAACATTCTTGCCAACTTCCTGAAATTTCTGCTTCTCGGAGAGCATTGCTGTCTTGCTACAAACCATGGAATCCTGCTGATAACCTGCCACTACACACAGTATTTTCTTTATTAAATCCAGAAAAACAATCCCCTAATGGAAATAAACACCAGTCATCATGGCTCCGATTGTTGCTGCCTATAACTCATTTGTCGAAATCAACCCATTTTCTAAAGTGCCTCTTCATCTCTAAGTGGTTTCTGGAAAGAAAAAATATATATATATATTAGGGATGATGCCTGTGTTATCAAAGAGGTGTGTTCTTTTGCGAGCTAGGAGCAGAGATCACCCGTTGAATAATTCAGCATCGACTGTTCCAAGACATCTTGATGATTAGGAGGAGAGGTCGGGTTGGTAGCAAAACAGATAAATTCTACGTAACCACAGCAGCCCAGGCAAGAACAGTCATGCTGTGTCTTGACCATATAGGGGATCTCATGCATCCTCTTGATAAAAACATGGAGAGAAGCAAGTCAACCCCAAACCCAGTGTTTCACCGATGGAGAAGAAATGAGAACAGTGGAACCTGGGAAGAAGACGCATTCCAGAAAGAGGGACACGCACAGAGGAAACAAAGCAGACAGATAGATGGTCCCAGGAGTGAGGGAAATCTTTTCAGAATGGGGGAGGTGACAACATGGAGAATGTTTTGGAATTCTCCAGAATGTCTCCAAGCAACACTCAGACTCGCCCTTGCTATGGGCATCCCCAAAACATATCACCTGTTTTGCATGCCCAGCGGCTTCCTGTGAGCTGTTGGGATGCAGAAAGGGGTCTTCCACTCTGCGTCTTTCTGAAGTCCAGCCACACTGCTTACCTTGACATTCCTTGAACACACTGAGTACGATACCACATCAAGGTCTGCACACAAGCTGTTGCCTACTTCTAGAAAACTCTTCCCTGGAAGCCTCTACTGTCCTCTCCACTTAACGAATGTGCCAGCGTATTCCTGTGATTCCTTATCTACTTTAATCTGTTTAATTTTCCTCCACAGCATGTATCACTATTTGAAACTGTACATA